>CAMDTW010000632.1:0-64335 GCA_945910005.1 Isoperla grammatica
CTTAGCTGCTTAAAGTGTCATCGTCTATGATGTGCGATGGCGCATGTGTAGCTGGTGACGGAAAGCACAAAAATATGTCTTGAAATGTTTCTCACGTTCTAGTCTCATAAGAATAAGATTACTAGTTTGATATATTAAAAACTGTGATAATTTGTTAATATAATATATATAGTGTGTATTGTGAACACATGGCACTTTTGATTTTAGGAAAAACACTTTTTAATAATTTGTTTGTACATGTGAAATTTAAGGGGTCGGGCTGCCTGGGTATATACAAGTGGCAACCCGAGTACGTTTTGGGCAGCCTCGGGCTGCTGTTAATTTCGAGCACTGTGGTATATCCCGATCCTGATGTGAGCAACACCCTTAGAGCTACGCCCAATAACATCTTCGAGACTGTCGTATAGAGACGCAGGATCCTACCTGGCTTAGCCGCAGCCTGCAATGTGCCAGAGTCCACCTCCAGGCTTGTTGGCTCCAACCGTAAGTCCCTCATACCAGACTCCACACCGCTCTCCTGTGGGCAAAGCAAGAGGATGATATTTAGGCTGATTTTCTTGGCTAATCGAGACGATGAGTTTGTGAAATATGAAGATGAAAAACTGTCACACGTCCGAATCAGATCCATCTACATTTCAGGCGTCGTCATAAGGGGAGTCCAGCAAGGGAGAGCAGGGGAAATCTTCAAGTGGGAGGAGAAATCTTCAGTAGGATAGTCGGGGGGGGGGGGGGGGGGACTGGGTCTCATTTCATCGCCTATTCAACTAGCAGAGTCACACTGGGTCTATTTTACCCCGGGCCGAGACGGGTCAGGCAAGGCAGGGGTAGAGATAACTACAGGCATCCTACCATTACAACATGACACCCAACATTAGTAATTATTGATTTTACACCTTCTATGTTCCACTTCTAGACACCATCCTTACGTCCAGTTTAAAAGATTCAATGTTCCATTCAAGTTTCCTTAAATTCAAGAACAAAACGAAGCAAAGAAAGTGGAGTTTTGTTGTATTTTATTATCAACGTACCTATGTTTTGATACTTCTTGCCCTTCGATTCAAGGAAATGTGAAAGGAACATCGGACCATCTAAATTGGTCATGATACTATATGACTAGGCCTATATATGTCGATACTGTTGGGTAATGAAAAAACTTGTTTTTTTATACAAAATAGTTTTGTCCGTTGTAAAATATTCAAAATAAAATGCATTTGCCTGTTATGTTATTATCGGGGAATAAGCAACGACCTTCACAATAGGAATACAAACATTTTCAACTTTGATTTTAGTAAAAAATAGTAACACGAAACCAACTGTTACCGTATTGGAACCATAACCAATGCGTTTTACACGTAGCGAAATGTCACCATAACAAACCGTAACGCGTGGTAAGCATAAGTACAGAGGAGGCAGCACTGGAAAAATAACTCAGCGCTGAAAAGGTTATATAAGATCGGGTATTCTCGATAGTGGCAACGCAGCTGTGCGTCCACTCACCTGTCTGAGAGCGTCCAGGGCTCGGAGCAGCTCTGAACACAGAAGTCCTTGCCGCGGTTACGCCACTCACCTGTCTGAGAGCGTCCAGGGCTCGGAGCAGCTCTGTACACAGAAGTCCTTGCCGCGGTTACGCCACTCACCTGTCTGAGAGCGTCCAGGGCTCGGAGCAGCTCTGTACACAGAAGTCCTTGCCGCGGTTACGCCACTCACCTGTCTGAGAGCGTCCAGGGCTCGGAGCAGCGCGTAGCAGCTCTGTACACAGAAGTCCTTGCCGCGGTTACGCCACTCACCTGTCTGAGAGCGTCCAGGGCTCGGAGCAGCGCGTAGCAGCTCTGAACACAGAAGTCCTTGCCGCGGTTACGCCACTCACCTGTCTGAGAGCGTCCAGGGCTCGGAGCAGCTCTGTACACAGAAGTCCTTGCCGCGGTTACGCCACTCACCTGTCTGAGAGCGTCCAGGGCTCGGAGCAGCGCGTAGCAGCTCTGTACACAGAAGTCCTTGCCGCGGTTACGCCACTCACCTGTCTGAGAGCGTCCAGGGCTCGGAGCAGCTCTGTACACAGAAGTCCTTGCCGCGGTTACGCCACTCACCTGTCTGAGAGCGTCCAGGGCTCGGAGCAGCTCTGTACACAGAAGTCCTTGCCGCGGTTACGCCACTCACCTGTCTGAGAGCGTCCAGGGCTCGGAGCAGCGCGTAGCAGCTCTGTACACAGAAGTCCTTGCCGCGGTTACGCCACTCACCTGTCTGAGAGCGTCCAGGGCTCGGAGCAGCGCGTAGCAGCTCTGTACACAGAAGTCCTTGCCGCGGTTACGCCACTCACCTGTCTGAGAGCGTCCAGGGCTCGGAGCAGCGCGTAGCAGCTCTGTACACAGAAGTCCTTGCCGCGGTTACGCCACTCACCTGTCTGAGAGCGTCCAGGGCTCGGAGCAGCGCGTAGCAGCTCTGTACACAGAAGTCCTTGCCGCGGTTACGCCACTCACCTGTCTGAGAGCGTCCAGGGCTCGGAGCAGCGCGTAGCAGCTCTGTACACAGAAGTCCTTGCCGCGGTTACGCCACTCACCTGTCTGAGAGCGTCCAGGGCTCGGAGCAGCTCGGAGCAGCTCTGTACACAGAAGTCCTTGCCGCGGTTACGCCACTCACCTGTCTGAGAGCGTCCAGGGCTCGGAGCAGCTCTGTACACAGAAGTCCTTGCCGCGGTTACGCCACTCACCTGTCTGAGAGCGTCCAGGGCTCGGAGCAGCTCTGAACACAGAAGTCCTTGCCGCGGTTACGCCACTCACCTGTCTGAGAGCGTCCAGGGCTCGGAGCAGCGCGTAGCAGCTCTGAACACAGAAGTCCTTGCCGCGGTTACGCCACTCACCTGTCTGAGAGCGTCCAGGGCTCGGAGCAGCTCTGTACACAGAAGTCCTTGCCGCGGTTACGCCACTCACCTGTCTGAGAGCGTCCAGGGCTCGGAGCAGCGCGTAGCAGCTCTGTACACAGAAGTCCTTGCCGCGGTTACGCCACTCACCTGTCTGAGAGCGTCCAGGGCTCGGAGCAGCGCGTAGCAGCTCTGTACACAGAAGTCCTTGCCGCGGTTACGCCACTCACCTGTCTGAGAGCGTCCAGGGCTCGGAGCAGCGCGTAGCAGCTCTGTACACAGAAGTCCTTGCCGCGGTTACGCCACTCACCTGTCTGAGAGCGTCCAGGGCTCGGAGCAGCGCGTAGCAGCTCTGTACACAGAAGTCCTTGCCGCGGTTACGCCACTCACCTGTCTGAGAGCGTCCAGGGCTCGTAGCAGCTCTGTACACAGAAGTCCTTGCCGCGGTTACGCCACTCACCTGTCTGAGAGCGTCCAGGGCTCGGAGCAGCTCTGTACACAGAAGTCCTTGCCGCGGTTACGCCACTCACCTGTCTGAGAGCGTCCAGGGCTCGGAGCAGCGCGTAGCAGCTCTGTACACAGAAGTCCTTGCCGCGGTTACGCCACTCACCTGTCTGAGAGCGTCCAGGGCTCGGAGCAGCGCGGAGCAGCTCTGTACACAGAAGTCCTTGCCGCGGTTACGCCACTCACCTGTCTGAGAGCGTCCAGGGCTCGGAGCAGCGCGTAGCAGCTCTGTACACAGAAGTCCTTGCCGCGGTTACGCCACTCACCTGTCTGAGAGCGTCCAGGGCTCGTAGCAGCTCTGTACACAGAAGTCCTTGCCGCGGTTACGCCACTCACCTGTCTGAGAGCGTCCAGGGCTCGGAGCAGCGCGTAGCAGCTCTGAACACAGAAGTCCTTGCCGCGGTTACGCCACTCACCTGTCTGAGAGCGTCCAGGGCTCGGAGCAGCTCTGTACACAGAAGTCCTTGCCGCGGTTACGCCACTCACCTGTCTGAGAGCGTCCAGGGCTCGGAGCAGCGCGTAGCAGCTCTGTACACAGAAG
Source organism: Isoperla grammatica (assembly GCA_945910005.1). Lineage (NCBI taxonomy): Eukaryota > Metazoa > Arthropoda > Insecta > Plecoptera > Perlodidae > Isoperla > Isoperla grammatica. The sequence goes on from CAMDTW010000632.1 coordinate 3,903, forward strand.
TCCTTGCCGCGGTTACGCCACTCACCTGTCTGAGAGCGTCCAGGGCTCGGAGCAGCTCTGAACACAGAAGTCCTTGCCGCGGTTACGCCACTCACCTGTCTGAGAGCGTCCAGGGCTCGGAGCAGCGCGTAGCAGCTCTGTACACAGAAGTCCTTGCCGCGGTTACGCCACTCACCTGTCTGAGAGCGTCCAGGGCTCGGAGCAGCTCTGTACACAGAAGTCCTTGCCGCGGTTACGCCACTCACCTGTCTGAGAGCGTCCAGGGCGCGTAGCAGCTCTGTACACAGAAGTCCTTGCCGCGGTTACGCCACTCACCTGTCTGAGAGCGTCCAGGGCTCGGAGCAGCTCGGAGCAGCTCTGTACACAGAAGTCCTTGCCGCGGTTACGCCACTCACCTGTCTGAGAGCGTCCAGGGCTCGGAGCAGCTCTGTACACAGAAGTCCTTGCCGCGGTTACGCCACTCACCTGTCTGAGAGCGTCCAGGGCGCGTAGCAGCTCTGTACACAGAAGTCCTTGCCGCGGTTACGCCACTCACCTGTCTGAGAGCGTCCAGGGCTCGGAGCAGCGCGTAGCAGCTCTGAACACAGAAGTCCTTGCCGCGGTTACGCCACTCACCTGTCTGAGAGCGTCCAGGGCTCGGAGCAGCTCTGAACACAGAAGTCCTTGCCGCGGTTACGCCACTCACCTGTCTGAGAGCGTCCAGGGCTCGGAGCAGCTCTGAACACAGAAGTCCTTGCCGCGGTTACGCCACTCACCTGTCTGAGAGCGTCCAGGGCTCGGAGCAGCTCTGAACACAGAAGTCCTTGCCGCGGTTACGCCACTCACCTGTCTGAGAGCGTCCAGGGCTCGGAGCAGCTCTGAACACAGAAGTCCTTGCCGCGGTTACGCCACTCACCTGTCTGAGAGCGTCCAGGGCTCGGAGCAGCTCTGTACACAGAAGTCCTTGCCGCGGTTACGCCACTCACCTGTCTGAGAGCGTCCAGGGCTCGGAGCAGCGCGTAGCAGCTCTGAACACAGAAGTCCTTGCCGCGGTTACGCCACTCACCTGTCTGAGAGCGTCCAGGGCTCGGAGCAGCTCTGAACACAGAAGTCCTTGCCGCGGTTACGCCACTCACCTGTCTGAGAGCGTCCAGGGCTCGGAGCAGCTCTGAACACAGAAGTCCTTGCCGCGGTTACGCCACTCACCTGTCTGAGAGCGTCCAGGGCTCGGAGCAGCTCTGTACACAGAAGTCCTTGCCGCGGTTACGCCACTCACCTGTCTGAGAGCGTCCAGGGCTCGGAGCAGCTCTGAACACAGAAGTCCTTGCCGCGGTTACGCCACTCACCTGTCTGAGAGCGTCCAGGGCTCGGAGCAGCTCTGTACACAGAAGTCCTTGCCGCGGTTACGCCACTCACCTGTCTGAGAGCGTCCAGGGCTCGGAGCAGCTCTGTACACAGAAGTCCTTGCCGCGGTTACGCCACTCACCTGTCTGAGAGCGTCCAGGGCTCGGAGCAGCGCGTAGCAGCTCTGTACACAGAAGTCCTTGCCGCGGTTACGCCACTCACCTGTCTGAGAGCGTCCAGGGCTCGGAGCAGCTCTGTACACAGAAGTCCTTGCCGCGGTTACGCCACTCACCTGTCTGAGAGCGTCCAGGGCTCGGAGCAGCGCGTAGCAGCTCTGAACACAGAAGTCCTTGCCGCGGTTACGCCACTCACCTGTCTGAGAGCGTCCAGGGCTCGGAGCAGCGCGTAGCAGCTCTGAACACAGAAGTCCTTGCCGCGGTTACGCCACTCACCTGTCTGAGAGCGTCCAGGGCTCGGAGCAGCGCGTAGCAGCTCTGAACACAGAAGTCCTTGCCGCGGTTACGCCACTCACCTGTCTGAGAGCGTCCAGGGCTCGGAGCAGCTCTGAACACAGAAGTCCTTGCCGCGGTTACGCCACTCACCTGTCTGAGAGCGTCCAGGGCTCGGAGCAGCTCTGTACACAGAAGTCCTTGCCGCGGTTACGCCACTCACCTGTCTGAGAGCGTCCAGGGCTCGGAGCAGCGCGTAGCAGCTCTGAACACAGAAGTCCTTGCCGCGGTTACGCCACTCACCTGTCTGAGAGCGTCCAGGGCTCGGAGCAGCGCGTAGCAGCTCTGTACACAGAAGTCCTTGCCGCGGTTACGCCACTCACCTGTCTGAGAGCGTCCAGGGCTCGGAGCAGCGCGTAGCAGCTCTGTACACAGAAGTCCTTGCCGCGGTTACGCCACTCACCTGTCTGAGAGCGTCCAGGGCTCGTAGCAGCTCTGAACACAGAAGTCCTTGCCGCGGTTACGCCACTCACCTGTCTGAGAGCGTCCAGGGCTCGGAGCAGCTCTGTACACAGAAGTCCTTGCCGCGGTTACGCCACTCACCTGTCTGAGAGCGTCCAGGGCTCGGAGCAGCTCTGAACACAGAAGTCCTTGCCGCGGTTACGCCACTCACCTGTCTGAGAGCGTCCAGGGCTCGGAGCAGCTCTGTACACAGAAGTCCTTGCCGCGGTTACGCCACTCACCTGTCTGAGAGCGTCCAGGGCTCGGAGCAGCTCTGAACACAGAAGTCCTTGCCGCGGTTACGCCACTCACCTGTCTGAGAGCGTCCAGGGCTCGGAGCAGCGCGTAGCAGCTCTGAACACAGAAGTCCTTGCCGCGGTTACGCCACTCACCTGTCTGAGAGCGTCCAGGGCTCGGAGCAGCTCTGAACACAGAAGTCCTTGCCGCGGTTACGCCACTCACCTGTCTGAGAGCGTCCAGGGCTCGGAGCAGCGCGTAGCAGCTCTGTACACAGAAGTCCTTGCCGCGGTTACGCCACTCACCTGTCTGAGAGCGTCCAGGGCTCGGAGCAGCTCTGAACACAGAAGTCCTTGCCGCGGTTACGCCACTCACCTGTCTGAGAGCGTCCAGGGCTCGGAGCAGCGCGTAGCAGCTCTAAACACAGAAGTCCTTGCCGCGGTTACGCCACCCACCTGTCTGAGAGCGTCCAGGGCTCGGAGCAGCGCGTAGCAGCTCTGAACACAGAAGTCCTTGCCGCGGTTACGCCACTCACCTGTCTGAGAGCGTCCAGGGCTCGGAGCAGCGCGTAGCAGCTCTGTACACAGAAGTCCTTGCCGCGGTTACGCCACTCACCTGTCTGAGAGCGTCCAGGGCTCGGAGCAGCTCTGTACACAGAAGTCCTTGCCGCGGTTACGCCACTCACCTGTCTGAGAGCGTCCAGGGCTCGGAGCAGCTCTGAACACAGAAGTCCTTGCCGCGGTTACGCCACTCACCTGTCTGAGAGCGTCCAGGGCTCGGAGCAGCTCTGTACACAGAAGTCCTTGCCGCGGTTACGCCACTCACCTGTCTGAGAGCGTCCAGGGCTCGGAGCAGCTCTGAACACAGAAGTCCTTGCCGCGGTTACGCCACTCACCTGTCTGAGAGCGTCCAGGGCTCGGAGCAGCTCTGTACACAGAAGTCCTTGCCGCGGTTACGCCACTCACCTGTCTGAGAGCGTCCAGGGCTCGGAGCAGCTCTGTACACAGAAGTCCTTGCCGCGGTTACGCCACTCACCTGTCTGAGAGCGTCCAGGGCTCGTAGCAGCTCTAAACACAGAAGTCCTTGCCGCGGTTACGCCACCCACCTGTCTGAGAGCGTCCAGGGCTCGGAGCAGCGCGTAGCAGCTCTGAACACAGAAGTCCTTGCCGCGGTTACGCCACTCACCTGTCTGAGAGCGTCCAGGGCTCGGAGCAGCTCTGAACACAGAAGTCCTTGCCGCGGTTACGCCACTCACCTGTCTGAGAGCGTCCAGGGCTCGGAGCAGCGCGTAGCAGCTCTGTACACAGAAGTCCTTGCCGCGGTTACGCCACTCACCTGTCTGAGAGCGTCCAGGGCTCGGAGCAGCTCTGTACACAGAAGTCCTTGCCGTGGTTACGCCACTCACCTGTCTGAGAGCGTCCAGGGCTCGGAGCAGCGCGTAGCAGCTCTGAACACAGAAGTCCTTGCCGCGGTTACGCCACTCACCTGTCTGAGAGCGTCCAGGGCTCGGAGCAGCTCTGTACACAGAAGTCCTTGCCGCGGTTACGCCACTCACCTGTCTGAGAGCGTCCAGGGCTCGGAGCAGCTCTGTACACAGAAGTCCTTGCCGCGGTTACGCCACTCACCTGTCTGAGAGCGTCCAGGGCTCGGAGCAGCGCGTAGCAGCTCTGTACACAGAAGTCCTTGCCGCGGTTACGCCACTCACCTGTCTGAGAGCGTCCAGGGCTCGGAGCAGCGCGTAGCAGCTCTGAACACAGAAGTCCTTGCCGCGGTTACGCCACTCACCTGTCTGAGAGCGTCCAGGGCTCGTAGCAGCTCTGTACACAGAAGTCCTTGCCGCGGTTACGCCACTCACCTGTCTGAGAGCGTCCAGGGCTCGGAGCAGCGCGTAGCAGCTCTGTACACAGAAGTCCTTGCCGCGGTTACGCCACTCACCTGTCTGAGAGCGTCCAGGGCTCGGAGCAGCGCGTAGCAGCTCTGAACACAGAAGTCCTTGCCGCGGTTACGCCACTCACCTGTCTGAGAGCGTCCAGGGCTCGGAGCAGCTCTGTACACAGAAGTCCTTGCCGCGGTTACGCCACTCACCTGTCTGAGAGCGTCCAGGGCTCGTAGCAGCTCTGTACACAGAAGTCCTTGCCGCGGTTACGCCACTCACCTGTCTGAGAGCGTCCAGGGCTCGTAGCAGCTCTGTACACAGAAGTCCTTGCCGCGGTTACGCCACTCACCTGTCTGAGAGCGTCCAGGGCTCGGAGCAGCTCTGTACACAGAAGTCCTTGCCGCGGTTACGCCACTCACCTGTCTGAGAGCGTCCAGGGCTCGGAGCAGCGCGTAGCAGCTCTGTACACAGAAGTCCTTGCCGCGGTTACGCCACTCACCTGTCTGAGAGCGTCCAGGGCTCGGAGCAGCGCGTAGCAGCTCTGAACACAGAAGTCCTTGCCGCGGTTACGCCACTCACCTGTCTGAGAGCGTCCAGGGCTCGTAGCAGCTCTGTACACAGAAGTCCTTGCCGCGGTTACGCCACTCACCTGTCTGAGAGCGTCCAGGGCTCGGAGCAGCGCGTAGCAGCTCTGAACACAGAAGTCCTTGCCGCGGTTACGCCACTCACCTGTCTGAGAGCGTCCAGGGCTCGGAGCAGCGCGTAGCAGCTCTGAACACAGAAGTCCTTGCCGCGGTTACGCCACTCACCTGTCTGAGAGCGTCCAGGGCTCGGAGCAGCTCTGAACACTGAAGTCCTTGCCGCGGTTACGCCACTCACCTGTCTGAGAGCGTCCAGGGCTCGTAGCAGCTCTGTACACAGAAGTCCTTGCCGCGGTTACGCCACTCACCTGTCTGAGAGCGTCCAGGGCTCGGAGCAGCTCTGTACACAGAAGTCCTTGCCGCGGTTACGCCACTCACCTGTCTGAGAGCGTCCAGGGCTCGGAGCAGCTCTGAACACAGAAGTCCTTGCCGCGGTTACGCCACTCACCTGTCTGAGAGCGTCCAGGGCTCGGAGCAGCTCTGTACACAGAAGTCCTTGCCGCGGTTACGCCACTCACCTGTCTGAGAGCGTCCAGGGCTCGGAGCAGCTCTGTACACAGAAGTCCTTGCCGCGGTTACGCCACTCACCTGTCTGAGAGCGTCCAGGGCTCGGAGCAGCGCGTAGCAGCTCTGAACACAGAAGTCCTTGCCGCGGTTACGCCACTCACCTGTCTGAGAGCGTCCAGGGCTCGGAGCAGCTCTGAACACAGAAGTCCTTGCCGCGGTTACGCCACTCACCTGTCTGAGAGCGTCCAGGGCTCGGAGCAGCGCGTAGCAGCTCTGAACACAGAAGTCCTTGCCGCGGTTACGCCACTCACCTGTCTGAGAGCGTCCAGGGCTCGGAGCAGCTCTGAACACTGAAGTCCTTGCCGCGGTTACGCCACTCACCTGTCTGAGAGCGTCCAGGGCTCGGAGCAGCTCTGTACACAGAAGTCCTTGCCGCGGTTACGCCACTCACCTGTCTGAGAGCGTCCAGGGCTCGGAGCAGCTCTGTACTCAGAAGTCCTTGCCGCGGTTACGCCACTCACCTGTCTGAGAGCGTCCAGGGCTCGGAGCAGCTCTGAACACAGAAGTCCTTGCCGCGGTTACGCCACTCACCTGTCTGAGAGCGTCCAGGGCTCGGAGCAGCTCTGTACACAGAAGTCCTTGCCGCGGTTACGCCACTCACCTGTCTGAGAGCGTCCAGGGCTCGGAGCAGCTCTGAACACAGAAGTCCTTGCCGCGGTTACGCCACTCACCTGTCTGAGAGCGTCCAGGGCTCGGAGCAGCGCGTAGCAGCTCTGAACACAGAAGTCCTTGCCGCGGTTACGCCACTCACCTGTCTGAGAGCGTCCAGGGCTCGGAGCAGCGCGTAGCAGCTCTGAACACAGAAGTCCTTGCCGCGGTTACGCCACTCACCTGTCTGAGAGCGTCCAGGGCTCGGAGCAGCTCTGTACACAGAAGTCCTTGCCGCGGTTACGCCACTCACCTGTCTGAGAGCGTCCAGGGCGCGTAGCAGCTCTGTACACAGAAGTCCTTGCCGCGGTTACGCCACTCACCTGTCTGAGAGCGTCCAGGGCTCGGAGCAGCTCTGAACACAGAAGTCCTTGCCGCGGTTACGCCACTCACCTGTCTGAGAGCGTCCAGGGCGCGTAGCAGCTCTGTACACAGAAGTCCTTGCCGCGGTTACGCCACTCACCTGTCTGAGAGCGTCCAGGGCTCGGAGCAGCTCTGAACACAGAAGTCCTTGCCGCGGTTACGCCACTCACCTGTCTGAGAGCGTCCAGGGCTCGGAGCAGCTCTGTACTCAGAAGTCCTTGCCGCGGTTACGCCACTCACCTGTCTGAGAGCGTCCAGGGCTCGGAGCAGCTCTGTACACAGAAGTCCTTGCCGCGGTTACGCCACTCACCTGTCTGAGAGCGTCCAGGGCGCGTAGCAGCTCTGTACACAGAAGTCCTTGCCGCGGTTACGCCACTCACCTGTCTGAGAGCGTCCAGGGCTCGGAGCAGCTCTGTACACAGAAGTCCTTGCCGCGGTTACGCCACTCACCTGTCTGAGAGCGTCCAGGGCTCGGAGCAGCTCTGAACACAGAAGTCCTTGCCGCGGTTACGCCACTCACCTGTCTGAGAGCGTCCAGGGCTCGGAGCAGCTCTGAACACAGAAGTCCTTGCCGCGGTTACGCCACTCACCTGTCTGAGAGCGTCCAGGGCTCGGAGCAGCTCTGTACACAGAAGTCCTTGCCGCGGTTACGCCACTCACCTGTCTGAGAGCGTCCAGGGCTCGGAGCAGCTCTGAACACAGAAGTCCTTGCCGCGGTTACGCCACTCACCTGTCTGAGAGCGTCCAGGGCTCGGAGCAGCGCGTAGCAGCTCTGAACACAGAAGTCCTTGCCGCGGTTACGCCACTCACCTGTCTGAGAGCGTCCAGGGCTCGGAGCAGCTCTGTACACAGAAGTCCTTGCCGCGGTTACGCCACTCACCTGTCTGAGAGCGTCCAGGGCGCGTAGCAGCGCGTAGCAGCTCTGAACACAGAAGTCCTTGCCGCGGTTACGCCACTCACCTGTCTGAGAGCGTCCAGGGCTCGGAGCAGCGCGTAGCAGCTCTGTACACAGAAGTCCTGGCCGCGGTTACGCCACTCACCTGTCTGAGAGCGTCCAGGGCTCGGAGCAGCGCGTAGCAGCTCTGTACACAGAAGTCCTGGCCGCGGTTACGCCACTCACCTGTCTGAGAGCGTCCAGGGCTCGGAGCAGCGCGTAGCAGCTCTGTACACAGAAGTCCTTGCCGCGGTTACGCCACTCACCTGTCTGAGAGCGTCCAGGGCTCGGAGCAGCGCGTAGCAGCTCTGAACACAGAAGTCCTTGCCGCGGTTACGCCACTCACCTGTCTGAGAGCGTCCAGGGCTCGGAGCAGCGCGTAGCAGCTCTGTACACAGAAGTCCTTGCCGCGGTTACGCCACTCACCTGTCTGAGAGCGTCCAGGGCTCGGAGCAGCGCGTAGCAGCTCTGTACACAGAAGTCCTTGCCGCGGTTACGCCACTCACCTGTCTGAGAGCGTCCAGGGCTCGGAGCAGCTCTGTACACAGAAGTCCTTGCCGCGGTTACGCCACTCACCTGTCTGAGAGCGTCCAGGGCTCGTAGCAGCGCGTAGCAGCTCTGAACACAGAAGTCCTTGCCGCGGTTACGCCACTCACCTGTCTGAGAGCGTCCAGGGCTCGGAGCAGCTCTGAACACAGAAGTCCTTGCCGCGGTTACGCCACTCACCTGTCTGAGAGCGTCCAGGGCTCGGAGCAGCGCGTAGCAGCTCTGTACACAGAAGTCCTTGCCGCGGTTACGCCACTCACCTGTCTGAGAGCGTCCAGGGCTCGGAGCAGCTCTGTACACAGAAGTCCTTGCCGCGGTTACGCCACTCACCTGTCTGAGAGCGTCCAGGGCTCGGAGCAGCGCGTAGCAGCTCTGTACACAGAAGTCCTTGCCGCGGTTACGCCACTCACCTGTCTGAGAGCGTCCAGGGCTCGGAGCAGCTCTGTACACAGAAGTCCTTGCCGCGGTTACGCCACTCACCTGTCTGAGAGCGTCCAGGGCGCGTAGCAGCTCTGTACACAGAAGTCCTTGCCGCGGTTACGCCACTCACCTGTCTGAGAGCGTCCAGGGCTCGGAGCAGCGCGTAGCAGCTCTGTACACAGAAGTCCTTGCCGCGGTTACGCCACTCACCTGTCTGAGAGCGTCCAGGGCTCGGAGCAGCGCGTAGCAGCTCTGAACACAGAAGTCCTTGCCGCGGTTACGCCACTCACCTGTCTGAGAGCGTCCAGGGCTCGGAGCAGCTCTGTACACAGAAGTCCTTGCCGCGGTTACGCCACTCACCTGTCTGAGAGCGTCCAGGGCTCGTAGCAGCGCGTAGCAGCTCTGAACACAGAAGTCCTTGCCGCGGTTACGCCACTCACCTGTCTGAGAGCGTCCAGGGCTCGGAGCAGCTCTGTACACAGAAGTCCTTGCCGCGGTTACGCCACTCACCTGTCTGAGAGCGTCCAGGGCTCGGAGCAGCGCGTAGCAGCTCTGTACACAGAAGTCCTTGCCGCGGTTACGCCACTCACCTGTCTGAGAGCGTCCAGGGCTCAGAGAAGCGCGTAGCAGCTCTGTACACAGAAGTCCTTGCCGCGGTTACGCCACTCACCTGTCTGAGAGCGTCCAGGGCTCGGAGCAGCGCGTAGCAGCTCTGTACACAGAAGTCCTTGCCGCGGTTACGCCACTCACCTGTCTGAGAGCGTCCAGGGCTCGGAGCAGCTCTGAACACAGAAGTCCTTGCCGCGGTTACGCCACTCACCTGTCTGAGAGCGTCCAGGGCTCGGAGCAGCGCGGAGCAGCTCTGTACACAGAAGTCCTTGCCGCGGTTACGCCACTCACCTGTCTGAGAGCGTCCAGGGCTCGGAGCAGCTCTGAACACAGAAGTCCTTGCCGCGGTTACGCCACTCACCTGTCTGAGAGCGTCCAGGGCTCGGAGCAGCGCGGAGCAGCTCTGTACACAGAAGTCCTTGCCGCGGTTACGCCACTCACCTGTCTGAGAGCGTCCAGGGCTCGGAGCAGCTCTGAACACAGAAGTCCTTGCCGCGGTTACGTCACTCACCTGTCTGAGAGCGTCCAGGGCTCGGAGCAGCGCGGAGCAGCTCTGTACACAGAAGTCCTTGCCGCGGTTACGCCACTCACCTGTCTGAGAGCGTCCAGGGCTCGGAGCAGCGCGTAGCAGCTCTGTACACAGAAGTCCTTGCCGCGGTTACGCCACTCACCTGTCTGAGAGCGTCCAGGGCTCGGAGCAGCTCTGTACACAGAAGTCCTTGCCGCGGTTACGCCACTCACCTGTCTGAGAGCGTCCAGGGCTCGGAGCAGCTCTGTACACAGAAGTCCTTGCCGCGGTTACGCCACTCACCTGTCTGAGAGCGTCCAGGGCTCGGAGCAGCTCTGGACACAGAAGTCCTTGCCGCGGTTACGCCACTCACCTGTCTGAGAGCGTCCAGGGCTCGGAGCAGCTCTGTACACAGAAGTCCTTGCCGCGGTTACGCCACTCACCTGTCTGAGAGCGTCCAGGGCTCGGAGCAGCGCGTAGCAGCTCTGTACACAGAAGTCCTTGCCGCGGTTACGCCACTCACCTGTCTGAGAGCGTCCAGGGCTCGGAGCAGCGCGGAGCAGCTCTGTACACAGAAGTCCTTGCCGCGGTTACGCCACTCACCTGTCTGAGAGCGTCCAGGGCTCGGAGCAGCGCGTAGCAGCTCTGAACACAGAAGTCCTTGCCGCGGTTACGCCACTCACCTGTCTGAGAGCGTCCAGGGCTCGGAGCAGCTCTGAACACAGAAGTCCTTGCCGCGGTTACGCCACTCACCTGTCTGAGAGCGTCCAGGGCTCGGAGCAGCTCTGTACACAGAAGTCCTTGCCGCGGTTACGCCACTCACCTGTCTGAGAGCGTCCAGGGCTCGGAGCAGCGCGTAGCAGCTCTGTACACAGAAGTCCTTGCCGCGGTTACGCCACTCACCTGTCTGAGAGCGTCCAGGGCTCGGAGCAGCTCTGTACACAGAAGTCCTTGCCGCGGTTACGCCACTCACCTGTCTGAGAGCGTCCAGGGCTCGTAGCAGCTCTGTACACAGAAGTCCTTGCCGCGGTTACGCCACTCACCTGTCTGAGAGCGTCCAGGGCTCGGAGCAGCGCGTAGCAGCTCTGAACACAGAAGTCCTTGCCGCGGTTACGCCACTCACCTGTCTGAGAGCGTCCAGGGCTCGGAGCAGCTCTGTACACAGAAGTCCTTGCCGCGGTTACGCCACTCACCTGTCTGAGAGCGTCCAGGGCTCGGAGCAGCGCGTAGCAGCTCTGTACACAGAAGTCCTTGCCGCGGTTACGCCACTCACCTGTCTGAGAGCGTCCAGGGCTCGGAGCAGCTCTGTACACAGAAGTCCTTGCCGCGGTTACGCCACTCACCTGTCTGAGAGCGTCCAGGGCTCGGAGCAGCTCTGTACACAGAAGTCCTTGCCGCGGTTACGCCACTCACCTGTCTGAGAGCGTCCAGGGCTCGGAGCAGCGCGTAGCAGCTCTGTACACAGAAGTCCTTGCCGCGGTTACGCCACTCACCTGTCTGAGAGCGTCCAGGGCTCGGAGCAGCGCGTAGCAGCTCTGTACACAGAAGTCCTTGCCGCGGTTACGCCACTCACCTGTCTGAGAGCGTCCAGGGCTCGGAGCAGCTCTGTACACAGAAGTCCTTGCCGCGGTTACGCCACTCACCTGTCTGAGAGCGTCCAGGGCTCGGAGCAGCTCTGTACACAGAAGTCCTTGCCGCGGTTACGCCACTCACCTGTCTGAGAGCGTCCAGGGCTCGGAGCAGCGCGTAGCAGCTCTGTACACAGAAGTCCTTGCCGCGGTTACGCCACTCACCTGTCTGAGAGCGTCCAGGGCTCGGAGCAGCTCTGAACACAGAAGTCCTTGCCGCGGTTACGCCACTCACCTGTCTGAGAGCGTCCAGGGCTCGGAGCAGCGCGGAGCAGCTCTGTACACAGAAGTCCTTGCCGCGGTTACGCCACTCACCTGTCTGAGAGCGTCCAGGGCTCGGAGCAGCGCGTAGCAGCTCTGTACACAGAAGTCCTTGCCGCGGTTACGCCACTCACCTGTCTGAGAGCGTCCAGGGCTCGGAGCAGCGCGTAGCAGCTCTGTACACAGAAGTCCTTGCCGCGGTTACGCCACTCACCTGTCTGAGAGCGTCCAGGGCTCGGAGCAGCGCGTAGCAGCTCTGAACACAGAAGTCCTTGCCGCGGTTACGCCACTCACCTGTCTGAGAGCGTCCAGGGCTCGGAGCAGCGCGTAGCAGCTCTGTACACAGAAGTCCTTGCCGCGGTTACGCCACTCACCTGTCTGAGAGCGTCCAGGGCTCGGAGCAGCGCGTAGCAGCTCTGTACACAGAAGTCCTTGCCGCGGTTACGCCACTCACCTGTCTGAGAGCGTCCAGGGCTCGGAGCAGCGCGTAGCAGCTCTGAACACAGAAGTCCTTGCCGCGGTTACGCCACTCACCTGTCTGAGAGCGTCCAGGGCTCGGAGCAGCGCGTAGCAGCTCTGTACACAGAAGTCCTTGCCGCGGTTACGCCACTCACCTGTCTGAGAGCGTCCAGGGCTCGGAGCAGCTCTGTACACAAAAGTCCTTGCCGCGGTTACGCCACTCACCTGTCTGAGAGCGTCCAGGGCTCGGAGCAGCTCTGAACACAGAAGTCCTTGCCGCGGTTACGCCACTCACCTGTCTGAGAGCGTCCAGGGCTCGTAGCAGCGCGTAGCAGCTCTGAACACAGAAGTCCTTGCCGCGGTTACGCCACTCACCTGTCTGAGAGCGTCCAGGGCTCGGAGCAGCGCGTAGCAGCTCTGTACACAGAAGTCCTTGCCGCGGTTACGCCACTCACCTGTCTGAGAGCGTCCAGGGCTCGGAGCAGCGCGTAGCAGCTCTGAACACAGAAGTCCTTGCCGCGGTTACGCCACTCACCTGTCTGAGAGCGTCCAGGGCTCGGAGCAGCTCTGTACACAGAAGTCCTTGCCGCGGTTACGCCACTCACCTGTCTGAGAGCGTCCAGGGCTCGGAGCAGCGCGTAGCAGCTCTGTACACAGAAGTCCTTGCCGCGGTTACGCCACTCACCTGTCTGAGAGCGTCCAGGGCTCGGAGCAGCGCGTAGCAGCTCTGTACACAGAAGTCCTTGCCGCGGTTACGCCACTCACCTGTCTGAGAGCGTCCAGGGCTCGGAGCAGCTCTGAACACAGAAGTCCTTGCCGCGGTTACGCCACTCACCTGTCTGAGAGCGTCCAGGGCTCGGAGCAGCTCTGTACACAGAAGTCCTTGCCGCGGTTACGCCACTCACCTGTCTGAGAGCGTCCAGGGCTCGGAGCAGCTCTGTACACAGAAGTCCTTGCCGCGGTTACGCCACTCACCTGTCTGAGAGCGTCCAGGGCTCGGAGCAGCTCTGTACACAGAAGTCCTTGCCGCGGTTACGCCACTCACCTGTCTGAGAGCGTCCAGGGCTCGTAGCAGCTCTGTACACAGAAGTCCTTGCCGCGGTTACGCCACTCACCTGTCTGAGAGCGTCCAGGGCTCGGAGCAGCTCTGAACACAGAAGTCCTTGCCGCGGTTACGCCACTCACCTGTCTGAGAGCGTCCAGGGCTCGGAGCAGCGCGTAGCAGCTCTGAACACAGAAGTCCTTGCCGCGGTTACGCCACTCACCTGTCTGAGAGCGTCCAGGGCTCGGAGCAGCGCGTAGCAGCTCTGTACACAGAAGTCCTTGCCGCGGTTACGCCACTCACCTGTCTGAGAGCGTCCAGGGCTCGGAGCAGCTCTGTACACAGAAGTCCTTGCCGCGGTTACGCCACTCACCTGTCTGAGAGCGTCCAGGGCTCGGAGCAGCGCGTAGCAGCTCTGTACACAGAAGTCCTTGCCGCGGTTACGCCACTCACCTGTCTGAGAGCGTCCAGGGCTCGGAGCAGCTCTGAACACAGAAGTCCTTGCCGCGGTTACGCCACTCACCTGTCTGAGAGCGTCCAGGGCTCGGAGCAGCTCTGAACACAGAAGTCCTTGCCGCGGTTACGCCACTCACCTGTCTGAGAGCGTCCAAGGCTCGGAGCAGCGCGTAGCAGCTCTGTACACAGAAGTCCTTGCCGCGGTTACGCCACTCACCTGTCTGAGAGCGTCCAGGGCTCGGAGCAGCTCGTAGCAGCTCTGTACACAGAAGTCCTTGCCGCGGTTACGCCACCCACCTGTCTGAGAGCGTCCAGGGCTCGGAGCAGCTCTGTACACAGAAGTCCTTGCCGCGGTTACGCCACTCACCTGTCTGAGAGCGTCCAAGGCTCGGAGCAGCGCGTAGCAGCTCTGTACACAGAAGTCCTTGCCGCGGTTACGCCACTCACCTGTCTGAGAGCGTCCAGGGCTCGGAGCAGCTCGTAGCAGCTCTGTACACAGAAGTCCTTGCCGCGGTTACGCCACCCACCTGTCTGAGAGCGTCCAGGGCTCGGAGCAGCTCTGTACACAGAAGTCCTTGCCGCGGTTACGCCACTCACCTGTCTGAGAGCGTCCAGGGCTCGGAGCAGCTCTGAACACAGAAGTCCTTGCCGCGGTTACGCCACTCACCTGTCTGAGAGCGTCCAGGGCTCGGAGCAGCTCTGTACACAGAAGTCCTTGCCGCGGTTACGCCACTCACCTGTCTGAGAGCGTCCAGGGCTCGGAGCAGCTCTGAACACAGAAGTCCTTGCCGCGGTTACGCCACTCACCTGTCTGAGAGCGTCCAGGGCTCGGAGCAGCGCGTAGCAGCTCTGTACACAGAAGTCCTTGCCGCGGTTACGCCACTCACCTGTCTGAGAGCGTCCAGGGCTCGTAGCAGCGCGTAGCAGCTCTGTACACAGAAGTCCTTGCCGCGGTTACGCCACTCACCTGTCTGAGAGCGTCCAGGGCTCGTAGCAGCTCTGTACACAGAAGTCCTTGCCGCGGTTACGCCACTCACCTGTCTGAGAGCGTCCAGGGCTCGGAGCAGCTCTGTACACAGAAGTCCTTGCCGCGGTTACGCCACTCACCTGTCTGAGAGCGTCCAGGGCTCGGAGCAGCGCGTAGCAGCTCTGTACACAGAAGTCCTTGCCGCGGTTACGCCACTCACCTGTCTGAGAGCGTCCAGGGCTCGGAGCAGCTCTGTACACAGAAGTCCTTGCCGCGGTTACGCCACTCACCTGTCTGAGAGCGTCCAGGGCTCGGAGCAGCTCTGTACACAGAAGTCCTTGCCGCGGTTACGCCACTCACCTGTCTGAGAGCGTCCAGGGCTCGGAGCAGCGCGTAGCAGCTCTGAACACAGAAGTCCTTGCCGCGGTTACGCCACTCACCTGTCTGAGAGCGTCCAGGGCTCGGAGCAGCTCTGAACACAGAAGTCCTTGCCGCGGTTACGCCACTCACCTGTCTGAGAGCGTCCAGGGCTCGGAGCAGCTCTGTACACAGAAGTCCTTGCCGCGGTTACGCCACTCACCTGTCTGAGAGCGTCCAGGGCTCGGAGCAGCGCGTAGCAGCTCTGTACACAGAAGTCCTTGCCGCGGTTACGCCACTCACCTGTCTGAGAGCGTCCAGGGCTCGGAGCAGCGCGTAGCAGCTCTGTACACAGAAGTCCTTGCCGCGGTTACGCCACTCACCTGTCTGAGAGCGTCCAGGGCTCGGAGCAGCGCGTAGCAGCTCTGTACACAGAAGTCCTTGCCGCGGTTACGCCACTCACCTGTCTGAGAGCGTCCAGGGCTCGGAGCAGCGCGTAGCAGCTCTGAACACAGAAGTCCTTGCCGCGGTTACGCCACTCACCTGTCTGAGAGCGTCCAGGGCTCGGAGCAGCTCTGTACACAGAAGTCCTTGCCGCGGTTACGCCACTCACCTGTCTGAGAGCGTCCAGGGCTCGGAGCAGCGCGTAGCAGCTCTGTACACAGAAGTCCTTGCCGCGGTTACGCCACCCACCTGTCTGAGAGCGTCCAGGGCTCGGAGCAGCTCTGTACACAGAAGTCCTTGCCGCGGTTACGCCACTCACCTGTCTGAGAGCGTCCAGGGCTCGGAGCAGCGCGTAGCAGCTCTGTACACAGAAGTCCTTGCCGCGGTTACGCCACTCACCTGTCTGAGAGCGTCCAGGGCTCGGAGCAGCTCTGTACACAGAAGTCCTTGCCGCGGTTACGCCACTCACCTGTCTGAGAGCGTCCAGGGCTCGGAGCAGCTCTGAACACAGAAGTCCTTGCCGCGGTTACGCCACTCACCTGTCTGAGAGCGTCCAGGGCTCGGAGCAGCGCGTAGCAGCTCTGTACACAGAAGTCCTTGCCGCGGTTACGCCACTCACCTGTCTGAGAGCGTCCAGGGCTCGGAGCAGCTCTGTACACAGAAGTCCTTGCCGCGGTTACGCCACTCACCTGTCTGAGAGCGTCCAGGGCTCGGAGCAGCGCGTAGCAGCTCTGTACACAGAAGTCCTTGCCGCGGTTACGCCACTCACCTGTCTGAGAGCGTCCAGGGCTCGTAGCAGCTCTGTACACAGAAGTCCTTGCCGCGGTTACGCCACTCACCTGTCTGAGAGCGTCCAGGGCTCGGAGCAGCTCTGAACACAGAAGTCCTTGCCGCGGTTACGCCACTCACCTGTCTGAGAGCGTCCAGGGCTCGGAGCAGCTCTGAACACAGAAGTCCTTGCCGCGGTTACGCCACTCACCTGTCTGAGAGCGTCCAGGGCTCGGAGCAGCTCTGTACACAGAAGTCCTTGCCGCGGTTACGCCACTCACCTGTCTGAGAGCGTCCAGGGCTCGGAGCAGCGCGTAGCAGCTCTGTACACAGAAGTCCTTGCCGCGGTTACGCCACTCACCTGTCTGAGAGCGTCCAGGGCTCGGAGCAGCTCTGAACACAGAAGTCCTTGCCGCGGTTACGCCACTCACCTGTCTGAGAGCGTCCAGGGCTCGGAGCAGCTCTGTACACAGAAGTCCTTGCCGCGGTTACGCCACTCACCTGTCTGAGAGCGTCCAGGGCTCG
This sequence comes from Isoperla grammatica, assembly GCA_945910005.1. Lineage (NCBI taxonomy): Eukaryota > Metazoa > Arthropoda > Insecta > Plecoptera > Perlodidae > Isoperla > Isoperla grammatica. The sequence goes on from CAMDTW010000632.1 coordinate 20,432, forward strand.
GAGCAGCGCGTAGCAGCTCTGTACACAGAAGTCCTTGCCGCGGTTACGCCACTCACCTGTCTGAGAGCGTCCAGGGCTCGGAGCAGCTCTGTACACAGAAGTCCTTGCCGCGGTTACGCCACTCACCTGTCTGAGAGCGTCCAGGGCTCGGAGCAGCGCGTAGCAGCTCTGTACACAGAAGTCCTTGCCGCGGTTACGCCACTCACCTGTCTGAGAGCGTCCAGGGCTCGTAGCAGCTCTGAACACAGAAGTCCTTGCCGCGGTTACGCCACTCACCTGTCTGAGAGCGTCCAGGGCTCGGAGCAGCTCTGTACACAGAAGTCCTTGCCGCGGTTACGCCACTCACCTGTCTGAGAGCGTCCAGGGCTCGGAGCAGCGCGTAGCAGCTCTGTACACAGAAGTCCTTGCCGCGGTTACGCCACTCACCTGTCTGAGAGCGTCCAGGGCTCGGAGCAGCGCGTAGCAGCTCTGAACACAGAAGTCCTTGCCGCGGTTACGCCACTCACCTGTCTGAGAGCGTCCAGGGCTCGGAGCAGCTCTGTACACAGAAGTCCTTGCCGCGGTTACGCCACTCACCTGTCTGAGAGCGTCCAGGGCTCGGAGCAGCGCGTAGCAGCTCTGTACACAGAAGTCCTTGCCGCGGTTACGCCACTCACCTGTCTGAGAGCGTCCAGGGCTCGGAGCAGCTCTGTACACAGAAGTCCTTGCCGCGGTTACGCCACTCACCTGTCTGAGAGCGTCCAGGGCTCGAAGCAGCGCGTAGCAGCTCTGTACACAGAAGTCCTTGCCGCGGTTACGCCACTCACCTGTCTGAGAGCGTCCAGGGCTCGGAGCAGCTCTGTACACAGAAGTCCTTGCCGCGGTTACGCCACTCACCTGTCTGAGAGCGTCCAGGGCTCGGAGCAGCGCGTAGCAGCTCTGTACACAGAAGTCCTTGCCGCGGTTACGCCACTCACCTGTCTGAGAGCGTCCAGGGCTCGGAGCAGCGCGTAGCAGCTCTGTACACAGAAGTCCTTGCCGCGGTTACGCCACTCACCTGTCTGAGAGCGTCCAGGGCTCGGAGCAGCTCTGAACACAGAAGTCCTTGCCGCGGTTACGCCACTCACCTGTCTGAGAGCGTCCAGGGCTCGGAGCAGCTCTGAACACAGAAGTCCTTGCCGCGGTTACGCCACTCACCTGTCTGAGAGCGTCCAGGGCTCGGAGCAGCGCGTAGCAGCTCTGTACACAGAAGTCCTTGCCGCGGTTACGCCACTCACCTGTCTGAGAGCGTCCAGGGCTCGGAGCAGCTCTGTACACAGAAGTCCTTGCCGCGGTTACGCCACTCACCTGTCTGAGAGCGTCCAGGGCTCGGAGCAGCTCTGTACACAGAAGTCCTTGCCGCGGTTACGCCACTCACCTGTCTGAGAGCGTCCAGGGCTCGGAGCAGCTCTGTACACAGAAGTCCTTGCCGCGGTTACGCCACCCACCTGTCTGAGAGCGTCCAGGGCTCGGAGCAGCTCTGAACACAGAAGTCCTTGCCGCGGTTACGCCACTCACCTGTCTGAGAGCGTCCAGGGCTCGGAGCAGCTCTGAACACAGAAGTCCTTGCCGCGGTTACGCCACTCACCTGTCTGAGAGCGTCCAGGGCTCGGAGCAGCGCGTAGCAGCTCTGTACACAGAAGTCCTTGCCGCGGTTACGCCACTCACCTGTCTGAGAGCGTCCAGGGCTCGGAGCAGCTCTGTACACAGAAGTCCTTGCCGCGGTTACGCCACTCACCTGTCTGAGAGCGTCCAGGGCTCGGAGCAGCGCGTAGCAGCTCTGTACACAGAAGTCCTTGCCGCGGTTACGCCACTCACCTGTCTGAGAGCGTCCAGGGCTCGGAGCAGCGCGTAGCAGCTCTGTACACAGAAGTCCTTGCCGCGGTTACGCCACTCACCTGTCTGAGAGCGTCCAGGGCTCGGAGCAGCGCGTAGCAGCTCTGTACACAGAAGTCCTTGCCGCGGTTACGCCACTCACCTGTCTGAGAGCGTCCAGGGCTCGGAGCAGCGCGTAGCAGCTCTGTACACAGAAGTCCTTGCCGCGGTTACGCCACTCACCTGTCTGAGAGCGTCCAGGGCTCGGAGCAGCGCGTAGCAGCTCTGTACACAGAAGTCCTTGCCGCGGTTACGCCACCCACCTGTCTGAGAGCGTCCAGGGCTCGGAGCAGCTCTGTACACAGAAGTCCTTGCCGCGGTTACGCCACTCACCTGTCTGAGAGCGTCCAGGGCTCGGAGCAGCGCGTAGCAGCTCTGTACACAGAAGTCCTTGCCGCGGTTACGCCACTCACCTGTCTGAGAGCGTCCAGGGCTCGGAGCAGCTCTGTACACAGAAGTCCTTGCCGCGGTTACGCCACTCACCTGTCTGAGAGCGTCCAGGGCTCGGAGCAGCGCGTAGCAGCTCTGTACACAGAAGTCCTTGCCGCGGTTACGCCACTCACCTGTCTGAGAGCGTCCAGGGCTCGGAGCAGCTCTGTACACAGAAGTCCTTGCCGCGGTTACGCCACTCACCTGTCTGAGAGCGTCCAGGGCTCGGAGCAGCTCTGTACACAGAAGTCCTTGCCGCGGTTACGCCACTCACCTGTCTGAGAGCGTCCAGGGCTCGGAGCAGCGCGTAGCAGCTCTGAACACAGAAGTCCTTGCCGCGGTTACGCCACTCACCTGTCTGAGAGCGTCCAGGGCTCGGAGCAGCGCGTAGCAGCTCTGAACACAGAAGTCCTTGCCGCGGTTACGCCACTCACCTGTCTGAGAGCGTCCAGGGCTCGGAGCAGCTCTGTACACAGAAGTCCTTGCCGCGGTTACGCCACTCACCTGTCTGAGAGCGTCCAGGGCTCGGAGCAGCTCTGTACACAGAAGTCCTTGCCGCGGTTACGCCACTCACCTGTCTGAGAGCGTCCAGGGCTCGGAGCAGCTCTGGACACAGAAGTCCTTGCCGCGGTTACGCCACTCACCTGTCTGAGAGCGTCCAGGGCTCGGAGCAGCTCTGAACACAGAAGTCCTTGCCGCGGTTACGCCACTCACCTGTCTGAGAGCGTCCAGGGCTCGGAGCAGCTCTGTACACAGAAGTCCTTGCCGCGGTTACGCCACCCACCTGTCTGAGAGCGTCCAGGGCTCGGAGCAGCGCGTAGCAGCTCTGAACACAGAAGTCCTTGCCGCGGTTACGCCACTCACCTGTCTGAGAGCGTCCAGGGCTCGGAGCAGCTCTGAACACAGAAGTCCTTGCCGCGGTTACGCCACTCACCTGTCTGAGAGCGTCCAGGGCTCGGAGCAGCTCTGAACACAGAAGTCCTTGCCGCGGTTACGCCACTCACCTGTCTGAGAGCGTCCAGGGCTCGGAGCAGCTCTGAACACAGAAGTCCTTGCCGCGGTTACGCCACTCACCTGTCTGAGAGCGTCCAGGGCTCGGAGCAGCTCTGGACACAGAAGTCCTTGCCGCGGTTACGCCACTCACCTGTCTGAGAGCGTCCAGGGCTCGGAGCAGCTCTGAACACAGAAGTCCTTGCCGCGGTTACGCCACTCACCTGTCTGAGAGCGTCCAGGGCTCGGAGCAGCGCGTACAGTGGCGTATACACGGGGGGGGAGGAAGGGGACAAAACCCCCCCTTTTGCAAAGGAAACATGGAAAATGACCGTTTACATTTCAATAGACAGTATTTCAATAGACAGTATCAAAAGACAATATTTCAATAGACAGTTAGATGTTTTACTTTATAATTACTATTGTATATTGTTGTAATTATTAAAAGCAAAAGCAATACGAAAAATATGCATATTTTTGATTGAGGTTCCTTTTATTAGCGGTGCTAAGGAAGAAAATGTGTTGCCAGAAACTGAGTAATCATGTTTCAGTTGGCCGCTGTAAAACGCACAGATTTGCACTAAAATTACCTTGACGAGAATTTTTTTGGGCAAGCCCCCCCCCCCCCCCCCCCCCCCCGGAACCCCAATTATGTTTCGGCTCCACTCTCTATAATATGGGTTGAAAACCCCCCCTTTCCCAATTCCTGGATACGCCACTGGAACCATATAGTGGCAATATAAACGATCGTAGTTCTTTTTACTACGCGTCCGATGGTGGTATAACCGTAGCCCTAGAGTAACCATAAAAGATGTTACAACTATAATACCATAGCCTTGTACGGCCTAGAAATTACAAATATCAATGACGTTGATTTAGTGTGCGTTCTCGAAAGCATAGTGTAGACTCATTAGACAGAACCAAATAGTGGCAATATAAACGATCGTAGTTCTTTTCACTACGCGTCCGATGGTGGTATAACCGTAGCCCTAGAGTAACCATAGCAAATGCTAAGTCAAAAACACCACACCCTTGTACGGCCTAGACATTACAAATCTCAATGACGTCGATTTTTGTGTGCGTTCTAGGAGGCCGAAGGTAAGATTAATTGACAGAACCATAACGGCAATATATACAATATGTTCTACGCACAGTATGCACCTCGCACAGAATGTACCTCACAAAGTATGTACCTTACACAGTATGTACCACACACAGTATGTACCCTTACACAGTATGAACCCTTACACAGTATGTACCCTAACACAGTATGTACCCTAACACTGTATGTACCTCGCACAGTATGTATCCTTACACAGTATGTACCTCACACAGTATGTACCCTTACACAGTATGTACCACACACAGTATGTACCCTTACACAGTATGAACCCTTACACAGTATGTACCCTAACACAGTATGAACCCTTACACAGTATGTACCCTAACACAGTATGTACCTCGCACAGTATGTACCCTTACACAGTATGTACGTTTAAAACGTTTCCTCCCAGCCTGTCCCATCTACTCAAATACAAGACAAAACAAACGTTAACAAAATTAACGTTTCCTCCTAGCTCTGCCCCATCTACTCAAATACAAATACAAGAATGTAATATCACAGTATGAGTGTTGGTATCTGTTACTATAGTTGTGTCAGTAGGACTCACCCTGCTAGTTGACTATAAGAATGTAATATCACAGTATGAGTGTAGGTATCTGTTTACTTTAGTTGAATCAGCGGGCCTAACCTAACCTAACCAAATGAGCCCAGTTCACAACTTCCTAACCTCAAATATTACCCCAGCTGATGAACGCTCGCCGCTAGAGTGCACGGCCGAATGCGGCGGCTCAGGTAGGCCGTGAATGCGGGAATATTTAAACTTGTCGATTTACAACGTCAGTTTTTGTGTCAATAGAGTGCACGCGTCCTATGAGATACGAAATTCGTGTCGATAAAACTGGCCGTGTCAATAAGATCCTCGACTCTGATTGGTCGAATTACGAAATTCGTGTCGATAGAACTGGCCGTGTCAATAAGATCCTCGACTCTGATTGGTCGAATTTTCTGTTTGGCTCCTCGATGTGCTGTTCTCCTGATACCTAAAAATTTCGTGGGGAAGCCATTTTCGAATAAAACTATCAGGAAAAATTTTTGCGTGGATTTGTCACTGAGAATACGCTTTTGCACATTTTATCGACAAGTCCTACGTGTAATAAACAACGTAAATCGAAAATAAAAAGACACTAACCTGACCGGCTTGGACCCAGCTAGCACCTTAACCACTTTTCACAACACGATCACACATATTAGGGGTTGAAAAGAGATGTTTTCCGCGAGAAAATGTACCTCGCGACAAACATTGTTTTTCTCGCCATTCGAACTGATGGCCGTAGGTCGCACAAGCCACGCCAGGTAGCGGCACTGCTAGTCACGTGCTAGGGGAGGAGTCGGCAACGTAAACAACAACAAACCCATGTGCTTGCTCCGTGCGACGACGCAAATAAAGAAATTTCTAACCACAATAACGTGGATTTAGTGTGCGTTCTCGGAGGCCTAGTGTAGACTCATTAGACAGAACCAGTGCGTCTCACAGGTGAGTTACGTTGCTACTACTGTCAGTTGTCACAACATCACTCGTACCAACTGTCTGGTGGCCGTGTATTACGGTCGCAATGATCCGTAATGCGTCTCAGTGGCGTATACACGGAGGGGAGGGGGGGGGACAAAACCCCCCCTTTTGCAAAGGAAACATGGAAAATGACCGTTTACATTTCAATAGACAGTATTTCAATAGACAGTATCAAAAGACAGTATTTCAATAGACAGTTAGATGTTTTACTGAAAATTACTATTGTATATTGTTGTAATTATTAAAAGCAAAAGCAATACGAAAAATATGCATGTTATTGATTGAGGTTCCTTTTATTAGCGGTGCTAAGGAAGAAAATGTGTTGCCAGAAACTGAGTAATCATGTTTCAGTTGGCCGCTGTAAAACGCACAGACTTGCACTAAAATTACCTTGACGAGAATTTTTTCGGGCAAGCCCCCCCCCGCCCCCCCCCGGAACCCAAATTATGTTTCGGCTCCACTCTCTATAATATGGGTTGTAAACCCCCCCCTTTCCCAATTCCTGGATACGCCACTGAGCGCGGAGCAGCTCTGAACACAGAAGTCCTTGCCGCGGTTACGCAGCCCACTCACCTGTCTGAGAGCGTCCAGGGCTCGGAGCAGCTCTGAACACAGAAGTCCTTGCCGCGGTTACGCCACTCACCTGTCTGAGAGCGTCCAGGGCTCGGAGCAGCGCGTAGCAGCTCTGTACACAGAAGTCCTTGCCGCGGTTACGCCACTCACCTGTCTGAGAGCGTCCAGGGCTCGGAGCAGCTCTGTACACAGAAGTCCTTGCCGCGGTTACGCCACTCACCTGTCTGAGAGCGTCCAGGGCTCGGAGCAGCTCTGTACACAGAAGTCCTTGCCGCGGTTACGCCACTCACCTGTCTGAGAGCGTCCAGGGCTCGGAGCAGCTCTGAACACAGAAGTCCTTGCCGCGGTTACGCCACTCACCTGTCTGAGAGCGTCCAGGGCTCGGAGCAGCTCTGTACACAGAAGTCCTTGCCGCGGTTACGCCACTCACCTGTCTGAGAGCGTCCAGGGCTCGGAGCAGCTCTGAACACAGAAGTCCTTGCCGCGGTTACGCCACTCACCTGTCTGAGAGCGTCCAGGGCTCGGAGCAGCGCGTAGCAGCTCTGTACACAGAAGTCCTTGCCGCGGTTACGCCACTCACCTGTCTGAGAGCGTCCAGGGCTCGGAGCAGCTCTGTACACAGAAGTCCTTGCCGCGGTTACGCCACTCACCTGTCTGAGAGCGTCCAGGGCTCGGAGCAGCGCGTAGCAGCTCTGAACACAGAAGTCCTTGCCGCGGTTACGCCACCCACCTGTCTGAGAGCGTCCAGGGCTCGGAGCAGCTCTGTACACAGAAGTCCTTGCCGCGGTTACGCCACTCACCTGTCTGAGAGCGTCCAGGGCTCGGAGCAGCGCGTAGCAGCTCTGTACACAGAAGTCCTTGCCGCGGTTACGCCACTCACCTGTCTGAGAGCGTCCAGGGCTCGGAGCAGCTCTGAACACAGAAGTCCTTGCCGCGGTTACGCCACTCACCTGTCTGAGAGCGTCCAGGGCTCGGAGCAGCGCGTAGCAGCTCTGTACACAGAAGTCCTTGCCGCGGTTACGCCACTCACCTGTCTGAGAGCGTCCAGGGCTCGGAGCAGCTCTGTACACAGAAGTCCTTGCCGCGGTTACGCCACTCACCTGTCTGAGAGCGTCCAGGGCTCGGAGCAGCTCTGTACACAGAAGTCCTTGCCGCGGTTACGCCACTCACCTGTCTGAGAGCGTCCAGGGCTCGGAGCAGCTCTGAACACAGAAGTCCTTGCCGCGGTTACGCCACTCACCTGTCTGAGAGCGTCCAGGGCTCGGAGCAGCTCTGAACACAGAAGTCCTTGCCGCGGTTACGCCACTCACCTGTCTGAGAGCGTCCAGGGCTCGGAGCAGCTCTGAACACAGAAGTCCTTGCCGCGGTTACGCCACTCACCTGTCTGAGAGCGTCCAGGGCTCGGAGCAGCTCTGTACACAGAAGTCCTTGCCGCGGTTACGCCACTCACCTGTCTGAGAGCGTCCAGGGCTCGGAGCAGCTCTGTACACAGAAGTCCTTGCCGCGGTTACGCCACTCACCTGTCTGAGAGCGTCCAGGGCTCGGAGCAGCTCTGTACACAGAAGTCCTTGCCGCGGTTACGCCACTCACCTGTCTGAGAGCGTCCAGGGCTCGGAGCAGCTCTGTACACAGAAGTCCTTGCCGCGGTTACGCCACTCACCTGTCTGAGAGCGTCCAGGGCTCGGAGCAGCTCTGTACACAGAAGTCCTTGCCGCGGTTACGCCACTCACCTGTCTGAGAGCGTCCAGGGCTCGGAGCAGCTCTGAACACAGAAGTCCTTGCCGCGGTTACGCCACTCACCTGTCTGAGAGCGTCCAGGGCTCGGAGCAGCTCTGAACACAGAAGTCCTTGCCGCGGTTACGCCACTCACCTGTCTGAGAGCGTCCAGGGCTCGGAGCAGCTCTGAACACAGAAGTCCTTGCCGCGGTTACGCCACTCACCTGTCTGAGAGCGTCCAGGGCTCGGAGCAGCTCTGTACACAGAAGTCCTTGCCGCGGTTACGCCACTCACCTGTCTGAGAGCGTCCAGGGCTCGGAGCAGCTCTGTACACAGAAGTCCTTGCCGCGGTTACGCCACTCACCTGTCTGAGAGCGTCCAGGGCTCGGAGCAGCTCTGTACACAGAAGTCCTTGCCGCGGTTACGCCACTCACCTGTCTGAGAGCGTCCAGGGCTCGGAGCAGCGCGTAGCAGCTCTGTACACAGAAGTCCTTGCCGCGGTTACGCCACTCACCTGTCTGAGAGCGTCCAGGGCTCGGAGCAGCGCGTAGCAGCTCTGTACACAGAAGTCCTTGCCGCGGTTACGCCACTCACCTGTCTGAGAGCGTCCAGGGCTCGGAGCAGCGCGTAGCAGCTCTGAACACAGAAGTCCTTGCCGCGGTTACGCCACTCACCTGTCTGAGAGCGTCCAGGGCTCGGAGCAGCTCTGTACACAGAAGTCCTTGCCGCGGTTACGCCACTCACCTGTCTGAGAGCGTCCAGGGCTCGGAGCAGCGCGTAGCAGCTCTGTACACAGAAGTCCTTGCCGCGGTTACGCCACTCACCTGTCTGAGAGCGTCCAGGGCTCGGAGCAGCGCGTAGCAGCTCTGAACACAGAAGTCCTTGCCGCGGTTACGCCACTCACCTGTCTGAGAGCGTCCAGGGCTCGGAGCAGCGCGTAGCAGCTCTGAACACAGAAGTCCTTGCCGCGGTTACGCCACTCACCTGTCTGAGAGCGTCCAGGGCTCGGAGCAGCGCGTAGCAGCTCTGTACACAGAAGTCCTTGCCGCGGTTACGCCACTCACCTGTCTGAGAGCGTCCAGGGCTCGGAGCAGCGCGTAGCAGCTCTGAACACAGAAGTCCTTGCCGCGGTTACGCCACTCACCTGTCTGAGAGCGTCCAGGGCTCGGAGCAGCGCGTAGCAGCTCTGTACACAGAAGTCCTTGCCGCGGTTACGCCACTCACCTGTCTGAGAGCGTCCAGGGCTCGGAGCAGCTCTGAACACAGAAGTCCTTGCCGCGGTTACGCCACTCACCTGTCTGAGAGCGTCCAGGGCTCGGAGCAGCGCGTAGCAGCTCTGTACACAGAAGTCCTTGCCGCGGTTACGCCACTCACCTGTCTGAGAGCGTCCAGGGCTCGGAGCAGCTCTGTACACAGAAGTCCTTGCCGCGGTTACGCCACTCACCTGTCTGAGAGCGTCCAGGGCTCGGAGCAGCTCTGTACACAGAAGTCCTTGCCGCGGTTACGCCACTCACCTGTCTGAGAGCGTCCAGGGCTCGGAGCAGCTCTGTACACAGAAGTCCTTGCCGCGGTTACGCCACTCACCTGTCTGAGAGCGTCCAGGGCTCGGAGCAGCGCGTAGCAGCTCTGAACACAGAAGTCCTTGCCGCGGTTACGCCACTCACCTGTCTGAGAGCGTCCAGGGCTCGGAGCAGCTCTGTACACAGAAGTCCTTGCCGCGGTTACGCCACTCACCTGTCTGAGAGCGTCCAGGGCTCGGAGCAGCGCGTAGCAGCTCTGTACACAGAAGTCCTTGCCGCGGTTACGCCACTCACCTGTCTGAGAGCGTCCAGGGCTCGTAGCAGCTCTGTACACAGAAGTCCTTGCCGCGGTTACGCCACTCACCTGTCTGAGAGCGTCCAGGGCTCGGAGCAGCGCGTAGCAGCTCTGTACACAGAAGTCCTTGCCGCGGTTACGCCACTCACCTGTCTGAGAGCGTCCAGGGCTCGGAGCAGCTCTGTACACAGAAGTCCTTGCCGCGGTTACGCCACTCACCTGTCTGAGAGCGTCCAGGGCTCGGAGCAGCTCTGTACACAGAAGTCCTTGCCGCGGTTACGCCACTCACCTGTCTGAGAGCGTCCAGGGCTCGGAGCAGCTCTGTACACAGAAGTCCTTGCCGCGGTTACGCCACTCACCTGTCTGAGAGCGTCCAGGGCTCGGAGCAGCTCTGTACACAGAAGTCCTTGCCGCGGTTACGCCACTCACCTGTCTGAGAGCGTCCAGGGCTCGGAGCAGCTCTGTACACAGAAGTCCTTGCCGCGGTTACGCCACTCACCTGTCTGAGAGCGTCCAGGGCGCGTAGCAGCTCTGTACACAGAAGTCCTTGCCGCGGTTACGCCACTCACCTGTCTGAGAGCGTCCAGGGCTCGGAGCAGCTCTGAACACAGAAGTCCTTGCCGCGGTTACGCCACTCACCTGTCTGAGAGCGTCCAGGGCTCGGAGCAGCGCGTAGCAGCTCTGTACACAGAAGTCCTTGCCGCGGTTACGCCACTCACCTGTCTGAGAGCGTCCAGGGCTCGGAGCAGCTCTGTACACAGAAGTCCTTGCCGCGGTTACGCCACTCACCTGTCTGAGAGCGTCCAGGGCTCGGAGCAGCTCTGTACACAGAAGTCCTTGCCGCGGTTACGCCACTCACCTGTCTGAGAGCGTCCAGGGCTCGGAGCAGCGCGTAGCAGCTCTGAACACAGAAGTCCTTGCCGCGGTTACGCCACTCACCTGTCTGAGAGCGTCCAGGGCTCGGAGCAGCTCTGTACACAGAAGTCCTTGCCGCGGTTACGCCACTCACATGTCTGAGAGCGTCCAGGGCTCGGAGCAGCGCGTAGCAGCTCTGTACACAGAAGTCCTTGCCGCGGTTACGCCACTCACCTGTCTGAGAGCGTCCAGGGCTCGGAGCAGCGCGTAGCAGCTCTGTACACAGAAGTCCTTGCCGCGGTTACGCCACTCACCTGTCTGAGAGCGTCCAGGGCTCGGAGCAGCGCGTAGCAGCTCTGTACACAGAAGTCCTTGCCGCGGTTACGCCACTCACCTGTCTGAGAGCGTCCAGGGCTCGGAGCAGCGCGTAGCAGCTCTGTACACAGAAGTCCTTGCCGCGGTTACGCCACTCACCTGTCTGAGAGCGTCCAGGGCTCGGAGCAGCGCGTAGCAGCTCTGTACACAGAAGTCCTTGCCGCGGTTACGCCACTCACCTGTCTGAGAGCGTCCAGGGCTCGGAGCAGCTCTGTACACAGAAGTCCTTGCCGCGGTTACGCCACTCACCTGTCTGAGAGCGTCCAGGGCTCGGAGCAGCTCTGTACACAGAAGTCCTTGCCGCGGTTACGCCACTCACCTGTCTGAGAGCGTCCAGGGCTCGGAGCAGCTCTGTACACAGAAGTCCTTGCCGCGGTTACGCCACTCACCTGTCTGAGAGCGTCCAGGGCGCGTAGCAGCTCTGTACACAGAAGTCCTTGCCGCGGTTACGCCACTCACCTGTCTGAGAGCGTCCAGGGCTCGGAGCAGCTCTGAACACAGAAGTCCTTGCCGCGGTTACGCCACTCACCTGTCTGAGAGCGTCCAGGGCTCGGAGCAGCGCGTAGCAGCTCTGAACACAGAAGTCCTTGCCGCGGTTACGCCACCCACCTGTCTGAGAGCGTCCAGGGCTCGGAGCAGCTCTGAACACAGAAGTCCTTGCCGCGGTTACGCCACCCACCTGTCTGAGAGCGTCCAGGGCTCGGAGCAGCTCTGTACACAGAAGTCCTTGCCGCGGTTACGCCACTCACCTGTCTGAGAGCGTCCAGGGCTCGGAGCAGCTCTGAACACAGAAGTCCTTGCCGCGGTTACGCCACTCACCTGTCTGAGAGCGTCCAGGGCTCGGAGCAGCGCGTAGCAGCTCTGAACACAGAAGTCCTTGCCGCGGTTACGCCACTCACCTGTCTGAGAGCGTCCAGGGCTCGGAGCAGCGCGTAGCAGCTCTGAACACAGAAGTCCTTGCCGCGGTTACGCCACTCACCTGTCTGAGAGCGTCCAGGGCTCGGAGCAGCTCTGAACACAGAAGTCCTTGCCGCGGTTACGCCACTCACCTGTCTGAGAGCGTCCAGGGCTCGGAGCAGCGCGTAGCAGCTCTGTACACAGAAGTCCTTGCCGCGGTTACGCCACTCACCTGTCTGAGAGCGTCCAGGGCTCGGAGCAGCGCGTAGCAGCTCTGAACACAGAAGTCCTTGCCGCGGTTACGCCACTCACCTGTCTGAGAGCGTCCAGGGCTCGGAGCAGCGCGTAGCAGCTCTGTACACAGAAGTCCTTGCCGCGGTTACGCCACCCACCTGTCTGAGAGCGTCCAGGGCTCGGAGCAGCTCTGTACACAGAAGTCCTTGCCGCGGTTACGCCACTCACCTGTCTGAGAGCGTCCAGGGCTCGGAGCAGCTCTGAACACAGAAGTCCTTGCCGCGGTTACGCCACTCACCTGTCTGAGAGCGTCCAGGGCTCGGAGCAGCTCTGTACACAGAAGTCCTTGCCGCGGTTACGCCACTCACCTGTCTGAGAGCGTCCAGGGCTCGGAGCAGCTCTGAACACAGAAGTCCTTGCCGCGGTTACGCCACTCACCTGTCTGAGAGCGTCCAGGGCTCGGAGCAGCGCGTAGCAGCTCTGTACACAGAAGTCCTTGCCGCGGTTACGCCACTCACCTGTCTGAGAGCGTCCAGGGCTCGGAGCAGCGCGTAGCAGCTCTGAACACAGAAGTCCTTGCCGCGGTTACGCCACTCACCTGTCTGAGAGCGTCCAGGGCTCGGAGCAGCGCGTAGCAGCTCTGTACACAGAAGTCCTTGCCGCGGTTACGCCACCCACCTGTCTGAGAGCGTCCAGGGCTCGGAGCAGCTCTGTACACAGAAGTCCTTGCCGCGGTTACGCCACTCACCTGTCTGAGAGCGTCCAGGGCTCGGAGCAGCTCTGAACACAGAAGTCCTTGCCGCGGTTACGCCACTCACCTGTCTGAGAGCGTCCAGGGCTCGGAGCAGCTCTGTACACAGAAGTCCTTGCCGCGGTTACGCCACTCACCTGTCTGAGAGCGTCCAGGGCTCGGAGCAGCGCGTAGCAGCTCTGTACACAGAAGTCCTTGCCGCGGTTACGCCACTCACCTGTCTGAGAGCGTCCAGGGCTCGGAGCAGCGCGTAGCAGCTCTGTACACAGAAGTCCTTGCCGCGGTTACGCCACTCACCTGTCTGAGAGCGTCCAGGGCTCGGAGCAGCGCGTAGCAGCTCTGTACACAGAAGTCCTTGCCGCGGTTACGCCACTCACCTGTCTGAGAGCGTCCAGGGCTCGGAGCAGCGCGTAGCAGCTCTGTACACAGAAGTCCTTGCCGCGGTTACGCCACTCACCTGTCTGAGAGCGTCCAGGGCTCGGAGCAGCTCTGTACACAGAAGTCCTTGCCGCGGTTACGCCACTCACCTGTCTGAGAGCGTCCAGGGCTCGGAGCAGCGCGTAGCAGCTCTGTACACAGAAGTCCTTGCCGCGGTTACGCCACTCACCTGTCTGAGAGCGTCCAGGGCTCGGAGCAGCTCTGAACACAGAAGTCCTTGCCGCGGTTACGCCACTCACATGTCTGAGAGCGTCCAGGGCTCGGAGCAGCTCTGTACACAGAAGTCCTTGCCGCGGTTAAGCCACTCACCTGTCTGAGAGCGTCCAGGGCTCGGAGCAGCTCTGTACACAGAAGTCCTTGCCGCGGTTACGCCACTCACCTGTCTGAGAGCGTCCAGGGCTCGGAGCAGCTCTGTACACAGAAGTCCTTGCCGCGGTTACGCCACTCACCTGTCTGAGAGCGTCCAGGGCTCGGAGCAGCGCGTAGCAGCTCTGTACACAGAAGTCCTTGCCGCGGTTACGCCACTCACCTGTCTGAGAGCGTCCAGGGCTCGGAGCAGCTCTGTACACAGAAGTCCTTGCCGCGGTTACGCCACTCACCTGTCTGAGAGCGTCCAGGGCTCGGAGCAGCGCGTACAGTGGCGTATACACGGGGGGGGAGGAAGGGGACAAAACCCCCCCTTTTGCAAAGGAAACATGGAAAATGACCGTTTACATTTCAATAGACAGTATTTCAATAGACAGTATCAAAAGACAATATTTCAATAGACAGTTAGATGTTTTACTTTATAATTACTATTGTATATTGTTGTAATTATTAAAAGCAAAAGCAATACGAAAAATATGCATATTTTTGATTGAGGTTCCTTTTATTAGCGGTGCTAAGGAAGAAAATGTGTTGCCAGAAACTGAGTAATCATGTTTCAGTTGGCCGCTGTAAAACGCACAGATTTGCACTTAAATTACCTTGACGAGAATTTTTTTGGGCAAGCCCCCCCCCCCACCCCCCGGAACCCCAATTATGTTTCGGCTCCACTCTCTATAATATGGGTTGAAAACCCCCCCTTTCCCAATTCCTGGATACGCCACTGGAACCATATAGTGGCAATATAAACGATCGTAGTTCTTTTTACTACGCGTCCGATGGTGGTATAACCGTAGCCCTAGAGTAACCATAAAAGATGTTACAACTATAATACCATAGCCTTGTACGGCCTAGAAATTACAAATATCAATGACGTTGATTTAGTGTGCGTTCTCGAAAGCATAGTGTAGACTCATTAGACAGAACCAAATAGTGGCAATATAAACGATCGTAGTTCTTTTCACTACGCGTCCGATGGTGGTATAACCGTAGCCCTAGAGTAACCATAGCAAATGCTAAGTCAAAAACACCACACCCTTGTACGGCCTAGACATTACAAATCTCAATGACGTCGATTTTTGTGTGCGTTCTAGGAGGCCGAAGGTAAGATTAATTGACAGAACCATAACGGCAATATATACAATATGTTCTACGCACAGTATGCACCTCGCACAGAATGTACCTCACAAAGTATGTACCTTACACAGTATGTACCACACACAGTATGTACCCTTACACAGTATGAACCCTTACACAGTATGTACCCTAACACAGTATGTACCCTAACACTGTATGTACCTCGCACAGTATGTATCCTTACACAGTATGTACCTCACACAGTATGTACCCTTACACAGTATGTACCACACACAGTATGTACCCTTACACAGTATGAACCCTTACACAGTATGTACCCTAACACAGTATGAACCCTTACACAGTATGTACCCTAACACAGTATGTACCTCGCACAGTATGTACCCTTACACAGTATGTACGTTTAAAACGTTTCCTCCCAGCCTGTCCCATCTACTCAAATACAAGACAAAACAAACGTTAACAAAATTAACGTTTCCTCCTAGCTCTGCCCCATCTACTCAAATACAAATACAAGAATGTAATATCACAGTATGAGTGTTGGTATCTGTTACTATAGTTGTGTCAGTAGGACTCACCCTGCTAGTTGACTATAAGAATGTAATATCACAGTATGAGTGTAGGTATCTGTTTACTTTAGTTGAATCAGCGGGCCTAACCTAACCTAACCAAATGAGCCCAGTTCACAACTTCCTAACCTCAAATATTACCCCAGCTGATGAACGCTCGCCGCTAGAGTGCACGGCCGAATGCGGCGGCTCAGGTAGGCCGTGAATGCGGGAATATTTAAACTTGTCGATTTACAACGTCAGTTTTTGTGTCAATAGAGTGCACGCGTCCTATGAGATACGAAATTCGTGTCGATAAAACTGGCCGTGTCAATAAGATCCTCGACTCTGATTGGTCGAATTACGAAATTCGTGTCGATAGAACTGGCCGTGTCAATAAGATCCTCGACTCTGATTGGTCGAATTTTCTGTTTGGCTCCTCGATGTGCTGTTCTCCTGATACCTAAAAATTTCGTGGGGAAGCCATTTTCGAATAAAACTATCAGGAAAAATTTTTGCGTGGATTTGTCACTGAGAATACGCTTTTGCACATTTTATCGACAAGTCCTACGTGTAATAAACAACGTAAATCGAAAATAAAAAGACACTAACCTGACCGGCTTGGACCCAGCTAGCACCTTAACCACTTTTCACAACACGATCACACATATTAGGGGTTGAAAAGAGATGTTTTCCGCGAGAAAATGTACCTCGCGACAAACATTGTTTTTCTCGCCATTCGAACTGATGGCCGTAGGTCGCACAAGCCACGCCAGGTAGCGGCACTGCTAGTCACGTGCTAGGGGAGGAGTCGGCAACGTAAACAACAACAAACCCATGTGCTTGCTCCGTGCGACGACGCAAATAAAGAAATTTCTAACCACAATAACGTGGATTTAGTGTGCGTTCTCGGAGGCCTAGTGTAGACTCATTAGACAGAACCAGTGCGTCTCACAGGTGAGTTACGTTGCTACTACTGTCAGTTGTCACAACATCACTCGTACCAACTGTCTGGTGGCCGTGTATTACGGTCGCAATGATCCGTAATGCGTCTCAGTGGCGTATACACGGAGGGGAGGGGGGGGGACAAAACCCCCCCTTTTGCAAAGGAAACATGGAAAATGACCGTTTACATTTCAATAGACAGTATTTCAATAGACAGTATCAAAAGACAGTATTTCAATAGACAGTTAGATGTTTTACTGAAAATTACTATTGTATATTGTTGTAATTATTAAAAGCAAAAGCAATACGAAAAATATGCATGTTATTGATTGAGGTTCCTTTTATTAGCGGTGCTAAGGAAGAAAATGTGTTGCCAGAAACTGAGTAATCATGTTTCAGTTGGCCGCTGTAAAACGCACAGACTTGCACTAAAATTACCTTGACGAGAATTTTTTCGGGCAAGCCCCCCCCCGCCCCCCCCCCCGGAACCCAAATTATGTTTCGGCTCCACTCTCTATAATATGGGTTGTAAACCCCCCCCTTTCCCAATTCCTGGATACGCCACTGAGCGCGGAGCAGCTCTGAACACAGAAGTCCTTGCCGCGGTTACGCAGCCCACTCACCTGTCTGAGAGCGTCCAGGGCTCGGAGCAGCTCTGAACACAGAAGTCCTTGCCGCGGTTACGCCACTCACCTGTCTGAGAGCGTCCAGGGCTCGGAGCAGCGCGTAGCAGCTCTGTACACAGAAGTCCTTGCCGCGGTTACGCCACTCACCTGTCTGAGAGCGTCCAGGGCTCGGAGCAGCTCTGAACACAGAAGTCCTTGCCGCGGTTACGCCACTCACCTGTCTGAGAGCGTCCAGGGCTCGGAGCAGCTCTGAACACAGAAGTCCTTGCCGCGGTTACGCCACTCACCTGTCTGAGAGCGTCCAGGGCTCGGAGCAGCTCTGTACACAGAAGTCCTTGCCGCGGTTACGCCACTCACCTGTCTGAGAGCGTCCAGGGCTCGGAGCAGCGCGTAGCAGCTCTGTACACAGAAGTCCTTGCCGCGGTTACGCCACTCACCTGTCTGAGAGCGTCCAGGGCTCGGAGCAGCGCGTAGCAGCTCTGTACACAGAAGTCCTTGCCGCGGTTACGCCACTCACCTGTCTGAGAGCGTCCAGGGCTCGGAGCAGCTCTGTACACAGAAGTCCTTGCCGCGGTTACGCCACTCACCTGTCTGAGAGCGTCCAGGGCTCGGAGCAGCGCGTAGCAGCTCTGTACACAGAAGTCCTTGCCGCGGTTACGCCACTCACCTGTCTGAGAGCGTCCAGGGCTCGGAGCAGCGCGTAGCAGCTCTGTACACAGAAGTCCTTGCCGCGGTTACGCCACTCACCTGTCTGAGAGCGTCCAGGGCTCGGAGCAGCGCGTAGCAGCTCTGAACACAGAAGTCCTTGCCGCGGTTACGCCACTCACCTGTCTGAGAGCGTCCAGGGCTCGGAGCAGCTCTGAACACAGAAGTCCTTGCCGCGGTTACGCCACTCACCTGTCTGAGAGCGTCCAGGGCTCGGAGCAGCTCTGTACACAGAAGTCCTTGCCGCGGTTACGCCACTCACCTGTCTGAGAGCGTCCAGGGCTCGGAGCAGCGCGTAGCAGCTCTGTACACAGAAGTCCTTGCCGCGGTTACGCCACTCACCTGTCTGAGAGCGTCCAGGGCTCGGAGCAGCGCGTAGCAGCTCTGTACACAGAAGTCCTTGCCGCGGTTACGCCACTCACCTGTCTGAGAGCGTCCAGGGCTCGGAGCAGCGCGTAGCAGCTCTGTACACAGAAGTCCTTGCCGCGGTTACGCCACTCACCTGTCTGAGAGCGTCCAGGGCTCGGAGCAGCTCTGTACACAGAAGTCCTTGCCGCGGTTACGCCACTCACCTGTCTGAGAGCGTCCAGGGCTCGGAGCAGCTCTGAACACAGAAGTCCTTGCCGCGGTTACGCCACTCACCTGTCTGAGAGCGTCCAGGGCTCGGAGCAGCTCTGTACACAGAAGTCCTTGCCGCGGTTACGCCACTCACCTGTCTGAGAGCGTCCAGGGCTCGGAGCAGCGCGTAGCAGCTCTGTACACAGAAGTCCTTGCCGCGGTTACGCCACTCACCTGTCTGAGAGCGTCCAGGGCTCGGAGCAGCGCGTAGCAGCTCTGTACACAGAAGTCCTTGCCGCGGTTACGCCACTCACCTGTCTGAGAGCGTCCAGGGCTCGGAGCAGCGCGTAGCAGCTCTGTACACAGAAGTCCTTGCCGCGGTTACGCCACTCACCTGTCTGAGAGCGTCCAGGGCTCGGAGCAGCGCGTAGCAGCTCTGTACACAGAAGTCCTTGCCGCGGTTACGCCACTCACCTGTCTGAGAGCGTCCAGGGCTCGGAGCAGCGCGTAGCAGCTCTGAACACAGAAGTCCTTGCCGCGGTTACGCCACTCACCTGTCTGAGAGCGTCCAGGGCTCGGAGCAGCTCTGAACACAGAAGTCCTTGCCGCGGTTACGCCACTCACCTGTCTGAGAGCGTCCAGGGCTCGGAGCAGCTCTGTACACAGAAGTCCTTGCCGCGGTTACGCCACTCACCTGTCTGAGAGCGTCCAGGGCTCGGAGCAGCGCGTAGCAGCTCTGTACACAGAAGTCCTTGCCGCGGTTACGCCACTCACCTGTCTGAGAGCGTCCAGGGCTCGGAGCAGCGCGTAGCAGCTCTGTACACAGAAGTCCTTGCCGCGGTTACGCCACTCACCTGTCTGAGAGCGTCCAGGGCTCGGAGCAGCGCGTAGCAGCTCTGTACACAGAAGTCCTTGCCGCGGTTACGCCACTCACCTGTCTGAGAGCGTCCAGGGCTCGGAGCAGCTCTGTACACAGAAGTCCTTGCCGCGGTTACGCCACTCACCTGTCTGAGAGCGTCCAGGGCTCGGAGCAGCTCTGTACACAGAAGTCCTTGCCGCGGTTACGCCACTCACCTGTCTGAGAGCGTCCAGGGCTCGGAGCAGCTCTGAACACAGAAGTCCTTGCCGCGGTTACGCCACTCACCTGTCTGAGAGCGTCCAGGGCTCGGAGCAGCTCTGAACACAGAAGTCCTTGCCGCGGTTACGCCACTCACCTGTCTGAGAGCGTCCAGGGCTCGGAGCAGCTCTGAACACAGAAGTCCTTGCCGCGGTTACGCCACTCACCTGTCTGAGAGCGTCCAGGGCTCGGAGCAGCTCTGTACACAGAAGTCCTTGCCGCGGTTACGCCACTCACCTGTCTGAGAGCGTCCAGGGCTCGGAGCAGCTCTGTACACAGAAGTCCTTGCCGCGGTTACGCCACTCACCTGTCTGAGAGCGTCCAGGGCTCGGAGCAGCGCGTAGCAGCTCTGTACACAGAAGTCCTTGCCGCGGTTACGCCACTCACCTGTCTGAGAGCGTCCAGGGCTCGGAGCAGCGCGTAGCAGCTCTGTACACAGAAGTCCTTGCCGCGGTTACGCCACTCACCTGTCTGAGAGCGTCCAGGGCTCGGAGCAGCGCGTAGCAGCTCTGAACACAGAAGTCCTTGCCGCGGTTACGCCACTCACCTGTCTGAGAGCGTCCAGGGCTCGGAGCAGCTCTGTACACAGAAGTCCTTGCCGCGGTTACGCCACTCACCTGTCTGAGAGCGTCCAGGGCTCGGAGCAGCGCGTAGCAGCTCTGTACACAGAAGTCCTTGCCGCGGTTACGCCACTCACCTGTCTGAGAGCGTCCAGGGCTCGGAGCAGCGCGTAGCAGCTCTGTACACAGAAGTCCTTGCCGCGGTTACGCCACTCACCTGTCTGAGAGCGTCCAGGGCTCGGAGCAGCGCGTAGCAGCTCTGAACACAGAAGTCCTTGCCGCGGTTACGCCACTCACCTGTCTGAGAGCGTCCAGGGCTCGGAGCAGCGCGTAGCAGCTCTGAACACAGAAGTCCTTGCCGCGGTTACGCCACTCACCTGTCTGAGAGCGTCCAGGGCTCGGAGCAGCTCTGTACACAGAAGTCCTTGCCGCGGTTACGCCACTCACCTGTCTGAGAGCGTCCAGGGCTCGGAGCAGCTCTGAACACAGAAGTCCTTGCCGCGGTTACGCCACTCACCTGTCTGAGAGCGTCCAGGGCTCGGAGCAGCGCGTAGCAGCTCTGTACACAGAAGTCCTTGCCGCGGTTACGCCACTCACCTGTCTGAGAGCGTCCAGGGCTCGGAGCAGCTCTGAACACAGAAGTCCTTGCCGCGGTTACGCCACTCACCTGTCTGAGAGCGTCCAGGGCTCGGAGCAGCTCTGTACACAGAAGTCCTTGCCGCGGTTACGCCACTCACCTGTCTGAGAGCGTCCAGGGCTCGGAGCAGCGCGTAGCAGCTCTGAACACAGAAGTCCTTGCCGCGGTTACGCCACTCACCTGTCTGAGAGCGTCCAGGGCTCGGAGCAGCTCTGTACACAGAAGTCCTTGCCGCGGTTACGCCACTCACCTGTCTGAGAGCGTCCAGGGCTCGGAGCAGCGCGTAGCAGCTCTGTACACAGAAGTCCTTGCCGCGGTTACGCCACTCACCTGTCTGAGAGCGTCCAGGGCTCGGAGCAGCTCTGTACACAGAAGTCCTTGCCGCGGTTACGCCACTCACCTGTCTGAGAGCGTCCAGGGCTCGGAGCAGCTCTGTACACAGAAGTCCTTGCCGCGGTTACGCCACTCACCTGTCTGAGAGCGTCCAGGGCTCGGAGCAGCTCTGTACACAGAAGTCCTTGCCGCGGTTACGCCACTCACCTGTCTGAGAGCGTCCAGGGCGCGTAGCAGCTCTGTACACAGAAGTCCTTGCCGCGGTTACGCCACTCACCTGTCTGAGAGCGTCCAGGGCTCGGAGCAGCTCTGAACACAGAAGTCCTTGCCGCGGTTACGCCACTCACCTGTCTGAGAGCGTCCAGGGCTCGGAGCAGCGCGTAGCAGCTCTGTACACAGAAGTCCTTGCCGCGGTTACGCCACTCACCTGTCTGAGAGCGTCCAGGGCTCGGAGCAGCGCGTAGCAGCTCTGAACACAGAAGTCCTTGCCGCGGTTACGCCACTCACCTGTCTGAGAGCGTCCAGGGCTCGGAGCAGCGCGTAGCAGCTCTGAACACAGAAGTCCTTGCCGCGGTTACGCCACTCACCTGTCTGAGAGCGTCCAGGGCTCGGAGCAGCGCGTAGCAGCTCTGAACACAGAAGTCCTTGCCGCGGTTACGCCACTCACCTGTCTGAGAGCGTCCAGGGCTCGGAGCAGCGCGTAGCAGCTCTGTACACAGAAGTCCTTGCCGCGGTTACGCCACTCACCTGTCTGAGAGCGTCCAGGGCTCGGAGCAGCGCGTAGCAGCTCTGTACACAGAAGTCCTTGCCGCGGTTACGCCACTCACCTGTCTGAGAGCGTCCAGGGCTCGGAGCAGCGCGTAGCAGCTCTGAACACAGAAGTCCTTGCCGCGGTTACGCCACTCACCTGTCTGAGAGCGTCCAGGGCGCGGAGCAGCTCTGTACACAGAAGTCCTTGCCGCGGTTACGCCACTCACCTGTCTGAGAGCTTCCAGGGCTCGGAGCAGCGCGTAGCAGCTCTGTACACAGAAGTCCTTGCCGCGGTTACGCCACTCACCTGTCTGAGAGCGTCCAGGGCTCGGAGCAGCTCTGTACACAGAAGTCCTTGCCGCGGTTACGCCACTCACCTGTCTGAGAGCGTCCAGGGCTCGGAGCAGCTCTGAACACAGAAGTCCTTGCCGCGGTTACGCCACTCACCTGTCTGAGAGCGTCCAGGGCTCGGAGCAGCTCTGTACACAGAAGTCCTTGCCGCGGTTACGCCACTCACCTGTCTGAGAGCTTCCAGGGCTCGGAGCAGCGCGTAGCAGCTCTGTACACAGAAGTCCTTGCCGCGGTTACGCCACTCACCTGTCTGAGAGCGTCCAGGGCTCGGAGCAGCTCTGAACACAGAAGTCCTTGCCGCGGTTACGCCACTCACCTGTCTGAGAGCGTCCAGGGCTCGGAGCAGCTCTGTACACAGAAGTCCTTGCCGCGGTTACGCCACTCACCTGTCTGAGAGCTTCCAGGGCTCGGAGCAGCGCGTAGCAGCTCTGTACACAGAAGTCCTTGCCGCGGTTACGCCACTCACCTGTCTGAGAGCGTCCAGGGCTCGGAGCAGCGCGTAGCAGCTCTGTACACAGAAGTCCTTGCCGCGGTTACGCCACTCACCTGTCTGAGAGCGTCCAGGGCTCGGAGCAGCTCTGTACACAGAAGTCCTTGCCGCGGTTACGCCACTCACCTGTCTGAGAGCGTCCAGGGCTCGGAGCAGCGCGTAGCAGCTCTGAACACAGAAGTCCTTGCCGCGGTTACGCCACTCACCTGTCTGAGAGCGTCCAGGGCTCGGAGCAGCGCGTAGCAGCTCTGAACACAGAAGTCCTTGCCGCGGTTACGCCACTCACCTGTCTGAGAGCGTCCAGGGCTCGGAGCAGCTCTGTACACAGAAGTCCTTGCCGCGGTTACGCCACTCACCTGTCTGAGAGCGTCCAGGGCTCGGAGCAGCTCTGAACACAGAAGTCCTTGCCGCGGTTACGCCACTCACCTGTCTGAGAGCGTCCAGGGCTCGGAGCAGCTCTGAACACAGAAGTCCTTGCCGCGGTTACGCCACTCACCTGTCTGAGAGCGTCCAGGGCTCGGAGCAGCGCGTAGCAGCTCTGTACACAGAAGTCCTTGCCGCGGTTACGCCACTCACCTGTCTGAGAGCGTCCAGGGCTCGGAGCAGCGCGTAGCAGCTCTGAACACAGAAGTCCTTGCCGCGGTTACGCCACTCACCTGTCTGAGAGCGTCCAGGGCTCGGAGCAGCGCGTAGCAGCTCTGAACACAGAAGTCCTTGCCGCGGTTACGCCACTCACCTGTCTGAGAGCGTCCAGGGCTCGGAGCAGCTCTGGACACAGAAGTCCTTGCCGCGGTTACGCCACTCACCTGTCTGAGAGCGTCCAGGGCTCGGAGCAGCTCTGAACACAGAAGTCCTTGCCGCGGTTACGCCACTCACCTGTCTGAGAGCGTCCAGGGCTCGGAGCAGCGCGTAGCAGCTCTGTACACAGAAGTCCTTGCCGCGGTTACGCCACTCACCTGTCTGAGAGCGTCCAGGGCTCGGAGCAGCTCTGTACACAGAAGTCCTTGCCGCGGTTACGCCACTCACCTGTCTGAGAGCGTCCAGGGCTCGGAGCAGCTCTGTACACAGAAGTCCTTGCCGCGGTTACGCCACTCACCTGTCTGAGAGCGTCCAGGGCTCGGAGCAGCGCGTAGCAGCTCTGTACACAGAAGTCCTTGCCGCGGTTACGCCACTCACCTGTCTGAGAGCGTCCAGGGCTCGGAGCAGCGCGTAGCAGCTCTGTACACAGAAGTCCTTGCCGCGGTTACGCCACTCACCTGTCTGAGAGCGTCCAGGGCTCGGAGCAGCGCGTAGCAGCTCTGTACACAGAAGTCCTTGCCGCGGTTACGCCACTCACCTGTCTGAGAGCGTCCAGGGCTCGGAGCAGCGCGTAGCAGCTCTGAACACAGAAGTCCTTGCCGCGGTTACGCCACTCACCTGTCTGAGAGCGTCCAGGGCTCGGAGCAGCTCTGTACACAGAAGTCCTTGCCGCGGTTACGCCACTCACCTGTCTGAGAGCGTCCAGGGCTCGGAGCAGCGCGTAGCAGCTCTGAACACAGAAGTCCTTGCCGCGGTTACGCCACTCACCTGTCTGAGAGCGTCCAGGGCTCGGAGCAGCGCGTAGCAGCTCTGTACACAGAAGTCCTTGCCGCGGTTACGCCACTCACCTGTCTGAGAGCGTCCAGGGCTCGGAGCAGCGCGTAGCAGCTCTGTACACAGAAGTCCTTGCCGCGGTTACGCCACTCACCTGTCTGAGAGCGTCCAGGGCTCGGAGCAGCTCTGAACACAGAAGTCCTTGCCGCGGTTACGCCACTCACCTGTCTGAGAGCGTCCAGGGCTCGGAGCAGCTCTGAACACAGAAGTCCTTGCCGCGGTTACGCCACTCACCTGTCTGAGAGCGTCCAGGGCTCGGAGCAGCTCTGTACACAGAAGTCCTTGCCGCGGTTACGCCACTCACCTGTCTGAGAGCGTCCAGGGCTCGGAGCAGCGCGTAGCAGCTCTGTACACAGAAGTCCTTGCCGCGGTTACGCCACCCACCTGTCTGAGAGCGTCCAGGGCTCGGAGCAGCGCGTAGCAGCTCTGTACACAGAAGTCCTTGCCGCGGTTACGCCACTCACCTGTCTGAGAGCGTCCAGGGCTCGGAGCAGCTCTGAACACAGAAGTCCTTGCCGCGGTTACGCCACTCACCTGTCTGAGAGCGTCCAGGGCTCGGAGCAGCGCGTAGCAGCTCTGAACACAGAAGTCCTTGCCGCGGTTACGCCACTCACCTGTCTGAGAGCGTCCAGGGCTCGGAGCAGCTCTGTACACAGAAGTCCTTGCCGCGGTTACGCCACTCACCTGTCTGAGAGCGTCCAGGGCTCGGAGCAGCGCGTAGCAGCTCTGAACACAGAAGTCCTTGCCGCGGTTACGCCACTCACCTGTCTGAGAGCGTCCAGGGCTCGGAGCAGCGCGTAGCAGCTCTGAACACAGAAGTCCTTGCCGCGGTTACGCCACTCACCTGTCTGAGAGCGTCCAGGGCTCGGAGCAGCGCGTAGCAGCTCTGAACACAGAAGTCCTTGCCGCGGTTACGCCACTCACCTGTCTGAGAGCGTCCAGGGCTCGGAGCAGCTCTGTACACAGAAGTCCTTGCCGCGGTTACGCCACTCACCTGTCTGAGAGCGTCCAGGGCGCGTAGCAGCTCTGTACACAGAAGTCCTTGCCGCGGTTACGCCACTCACCTGTCTGAGAGCGTCCAGGGCTCGGAGCAGCGCGTAGCAGCTCTGTACACAGAAGTCCTTGCCGCGGTTACGCCACTCACCTGTCTGAGAGCGTCCAGGGCTCGGAGCAGCTCTGAACACAGAAGTCCTTGCCGCGGTTACGCCACTCACCTGTCTGAGAGCGTCCAGGGCTCGGAGCAGCGCGTAGCAGCTCTGTACACAGAAGTCCTTGCCACGGTTACGCCACTCACCTGTCTGAGAGCGTCCAGGGCTCGGAGCAGCTCTGTACACAGAAGTCCTTGCCGCGGTTACGCCACTCACCTGTCTGAGAGCGTCCAGGGCTCGGAGCAGCTCTGAACACAGAAGTCCTTGCCGCGGTTACGCCACTCACCTGTCTGAGAGCGTCCAGGGCTCGGAGCAGCGCGTAGCAGCTCTGAACACAGAAGTCCTTGCCGCGGTTACGCCACTCACCTGTCTGAGAGCGTCCAGGGCTCGGAGCAGCTCTGTACACAGAAGTCCTTGCCGCGGTTACGCCACTCACCTGTCTGAGAGCGTCCAGGGCTCGGAGCAGCTCTGTACACAGAAGTCCTTGCCGCGGTTACGCCACTCACCTGTCTGAGAGCGTCCAGGGCTCGGAGCAGCGCGTAGCAGCTCTGAACACAGAAGTCCTTGCCGCGGTTACGCCACTCACCTGTCTGAGAGCGTCCAGGGCTCGGAGCAGCGCGTAGCAGCTCTGTACACAGAAGTCCTTGCCGCGGTTACGCCACTCACCTGTCTGAGAGCGTCCAGGGCTCGGAGCAGCGCGTAGCAGCTCTGTACACAGAAGTCCTTGCCGCGGTTACGCCACTCACCTGTCTGAGAGCGTCCAGGGCTCGGAGCAGCTCTGTACACAGAAGTCCTTGCCGCGGTTACGCCACTCACCTGTCTGAGAGCGTCCAGGGCTCGGAGCAGCGCGTAGCAGCTCTGAACACAGAAGTCCTTGCCGCGGTTACGCCACTCACCTGTCTGAGAGCGTCCAGGGCTCGGAGCAGCGCGTAGCAGCTCTGTACACAGAAGTCCTTGCCGCGGTTACGCCACTCACCTGTCTGAGAGCGTCCAGGGCTCGGAGCAGCGCGTAGCAGCTCTGTACACAGAAGTCCTTGCCGCGGTTACGCCACTCACCTGTCTGAGAGCGTCCAGGGCTCGGAGCAGCGCGTAGCAGCTCTGTACACAGAAGTCCTTGCCGCGGTTACGCCACTCACCTGTCTGAGAGCGTCCAGGGCTCGGAGCAGCGCGTAGCAGCTCTGTACACAGAAGTCCTTGCCGCGGTTACGCCACTCACCTGTCTGAGAGCGTCCAGGGCTCGGAGCAGCGCGTAGCAGCTCTGAACACAGAAGTCCTTGCCGCGGTTACGCCACTCACCTGTCTGAGAGCGTCCAGGGCTCGGAGCAGCGCGTAGCAGCTCTGTACACAGAAGTCCTTGCCGCGGTTACGCCACTCACCTGTCTGAGAGCGTCCAGGGCTCGGAGCAGCTCTGTACACAGAAGTCCTTGCCGCGGTTACGCCACTCACCTGTCTGAGAGCGTCCAGGGCTCGGAGCAGCGCGTAGCAGCTCTGTACACAGAAGTCCTTGCCGCGGTTACGCCACTCACCTGTCTGAGAGCGTCCAGGGCTCGGAGCAGCGCGTAGCAGCTCTGTACACAGAAGTCCTTGCCGCGGTTACGCCACTCACCTGTCTGAGAGCGTCCAGGGCTCGGAGCAGCGCGTAGCAGCTCTGTACACAGAAGTCCTTGCCGCGGTTACGCCACTCACCTGTCTGAGAGCGTCCAGGGCTCGGAGCAGCTCTGAACACAGAAGTCCTTGCCGCGGTTACGCCACTCACCTGTCTGAGAGCGTCCAGGGCTCGGAGCAGCGCGTAGCAGCTCTGTACACAGAAGTCCTTGCCGCGGTTACGCCACTCACCTGTCTGAGAGCGTCCAGGGCTCGGAGCAGCTCTGTACACAGAAGTCCTTGCCGCGGTTACGCCACTCACCTGTCTGAGAGCGTCCAGGGCTCGGAGCAGCGCGTAGCAGCTCTGTACACAGAAGTCCTTGCCGCGGTTACGCCACTCACCTGTCTGAGAGCGTCCAGGGCTCGGAGCAGCTCTGTACACAGAAGTCCTTGCCGCGGTTACGCCACTCACCTGTCTGAGAGCGTCCAGGGCTCGGAGCAGCGCGTAGCAGCTCTGTACACAGAAGTCCTTGCCGCGGTTACGCCACTCACCTGTCTGAGAGCGTCCAGGGCTCGGAGCAGCTCTGTACACAGAAGTCCTTGCCGCGGTTACGCCACTCACCTGTCTGAGAGCGTCCAGGGCTCGGAGCAGCTCTGTACACAGAAGTCCTTGCCGCGGTTACGCCACTCACCTGTCTGAGAGCGTCCAGGGCTCGGAGCAGCTCTGTACACAGAAGTCCTTGCCGCGGTTACGCCACTCACCTGTCTGAGAGCGTCCAGGGCTCGGAGCAGCTCTGTACACAGAAGTCCTTGCCGCGGTTACGCCACTCACCTGTCTGAGAGCGTCCAGGGCTCGGAGCAGCGCGTAGCAGCTCTGAACACAGAAGTCCTTGCCGCGGTTACGCCACTCACCTGTCTGAGAGCGTCCAGGGCTCGGAGCAGCTCGGAGCAGCTCTGTACACAGAAGTCCTTGCCGCGGTTACGCCACTCACCTGTCTGAGAGCGTCCAGGGCTCGGAGCAGCGCGTAGCAGCTCTGAACACAGAAGTCCTTGCCGCGGTTACGCCACTCACCTGTCTGAGAGCGTCCAGGGCTCGGAGCAGCTCGGAGCAGCTCTGTACACAGAAGTCCTTGCCGCGGTTACGCCACCCACCTGTCTGAGAGCGTCCAGGGCTCGGAGCAGCTCTGGACACAGAAGTCCTTGCCGCGGTTACGCCACTCACCTGTCTGAGAGCGTCCAGGGCTCGGAGCAGCGCGTAGCAGCTCTGTACACAGAAGTCCTTGCCGCGGTTACGCCACTCACCTGTCTGAGAGCGTCCAGGGCTCGGAGCAGCGCGTAGCAGCTCTGAACACAGAAGTCCTTGCCGCGGTTACGCCACTCACCTGTCTGAGAGCGTCCAGGGCTCGGAGCAGCGCGTAGCAGCTCTGTACACAGAAGTCCTTGCCGCGGTTACGCCACTCACCTGTCTGAGAGCGTCCAGGGCTCGGAGCAGCTCTGTACACAGAAGTCCTTGCCGCGGTTACGCCACTCACCTGTCTGAGAGCGTCCAGGGCTCGGAGCAGCTCTGTACACAGAAGTCCTTGCCGCGGTTACGCCACTCACCTGTCTGAGAGCGTCCAGGGCTCGGAGCAGCGCGTAGCAGCTCTGTACACAGAAGTCCTTGCCGCGGTTACGCCACTCACCTGTCTGAGAGCGTCCAGGGCTCGGAGCAGCGCGTAGCAGCTCTGTACACAGAAGTCCTTGCCGCGGTTACGCCACTCACCTGTCTGAGAGCGTCCAGGGCTCGGAGCAGCTCTGAACACAGAAGTCCTTGCCGCGGTTACGCCACTCACCTGTCTGAGAGCGTCCAGGGCTCGGAGCAGCTCTGTACACAGAAGTCCTTGCCGCGGTTACGCCACTCACCTGTCTGAGAGCGTCCAGGGCTCGGAGCAGCTCTGTACACAGAAGTCCTTGCCGCGGTTACGCCACTCACCTGTCTGAGAGCGTCCAGGGCTCGGAGCAGCTCTGTACACAGAAGTCCTTGCCGCGGTTACGCCACTCACCTGTCTGAGAGCGTCCAGGGCTCGGAGCAGCTCTGAACACAGAAGTCCTTGCCGCGGTTACGCCACTCACCTGTCTGAGAGCGTCCAGGGCTCGGAGCAGCTCTGAACACAGAAGTCCTTGCCGCGGTTACGCCACTCACCTGTCTGAGAGCGTCCAGGGCTCGGAGCAGCTCTGTACACAGAAGTCCTTGCCGCGGTTACGCCACTCACCTGTCTGAGAGCGTCCAGGGCTCGGAGCAGCGCGTAGCAGCTCTGTACACAGAAGTCCTTGCCGCGGTTACGCCACTCACCTGTCTGAGAGCGTCCAGGGCTCGGAGCAGCGCGTAGCAGCTCTGAACACAGAAGTCCTTGCCGCGGTTACGCCACTCACCTGTCTGAGAGCGTCCAGGGCTCGGAGCAGCGCGTAGCAGCTCTGAACACAGAAGTCCTTGCCGCGGTTACGCCACTCACCTGTCTGAGAGCGTCCAGGGCTCGGAGCAGCTCTGTACACAGAAGTCCTTGCCGCGGTTACGCCACTCACCTGTCTGAGAGCGTCCAGGGCTCGTAGCAGCTCTGTACACAGAAGTCCTTGCCGCGGTTACGCCACTCACCTGTCTGAGAGCGTCCAGGGCTCGGAGCAGCTCTGAACACAGAAGTCCTTGCCGCGGTTACGCCACTCACCTGTCTGAGAGCGTCCAGGGCTCGGAGCAGCGCGTAGCAGCTCTGTACACAGAAGTCCTTGCCGCGGTTACGCCACTCACCTGTCTGAGAGCGTCCAGGGCTCGGAGCAGCTCTGTACACAGAAGTCCTTGCCGCGGTTACGCCACTCACCTGTCTGAGAGCGTCCAGGGCTCGGAGCAGCGCGTAGCAGCTCTGAACACAGAAGTCCTTGCCGCGGTTACGCCACTCACCTGTCTGAGAGCGTCCAGGGCTCGGAGCAGCTCTGTACACAGAAGTCCTTGCCGCGGTTACGCCACTCACCTGTCTGAGAGCGTCCAGGGCTCGGAGCAGCGCGTAGCAGCTCAGTACACAGAAGTCCTTGCCGCGGTTACGCCACTCACCTGTCTGAGAGCGTCCAGGGCTCGGAGCAGCTCTGAACACAGAAGTCCTTGCCGCGGTTACGCCACTCACCTGTCTGAGAGCGTCCAGGGCTCGGAGCAGCTCTGTACACAGAAGTCCTTGCCGCGGTTACGCCACTCACCTGTCTGAGAGCGTCCAGGGCTCGGAGCAGCTCTGAACACAGAAGTCCTTGCCGCGGTTACGCCACTCACCTGTCTGAGAGCGTCCAGGGCTCGGAGCAGCTCTGTACACAGAAGTCCTTGCCGCGGTTACGCCACTCACCTGTCTGAGAGCGTCCAGGGCTCGGAGCAGCTCTGTACACAGAAGTCCTTGCCGCGGTTACGCCACTCACCTGTCTGAGAGCGTCCAGGGCTCGGAGCAGCGCGTAGCAGCTCTGTACACAGAAGTCCTT
The DNA here is from genome assembly GCA_945910005.1 of Isoperla grammatica. Taxonomy (NCBI): domain Eukaryota; kingdom Metazoa; phylum Arthropoda; class Insecta; order Plecoptera; family Perlodidae; genus Isoperla; species Isoperla grammatica. The sequence continues at coordinate 50,968 of CAMDTW010000632.1, forward strand.
GCCGCGGTTACGCCACTCACCTGTCTGAGAGCGTCCAGGGCTCGGAGCAGCGCGTAGCAGCTCTGTACACAGAAGTCCTTGCCGCGGTTACGCCACTCACCTGTCTGAGAGCGTCCAGGGCTCGGAGCAGCTCTGAACACAGAAGTCCTTGCCGCGGTTACGCCACTCACCTGTCTGAGAGCGTCCAGGGCTCGGAGCAGCTCTGTACACAGAAGTCCTTGCCGCGGTTACGCCACTCACCTGTCTGAGAGCGTCCAGGGCTCGGAGCAGCGCGTAGCAGCTCTGTACACAGAAGTCCTTGCCGCGGTTACGCCACTCACCTGTCTGAGAGCGTCCAGGGCTCGGAGCAGCTCTGTACACAGAAGTCCTTGCCGCGGTTACGCCACTCACCTGTCTGAGAGCGTCCAGGGCTCGGAGCAGCTCTGAACACAGAAGTCCTTGCCGCGGTTACGCCACTCACCTGTCTGAGAGCGTCCAGGGCTCGGAGCAGCTCTGAACACAGAAGTCCTTGCCGCGGTTACGCCACTCACCTGTCTGAGAGCGTCCAGGGCTCGGAGCAGCTCTGAACACAGAAGTCCTTGCCGCGGTTACGCCACTCACCTGTCTGAGAGCGTCCAGGGCTCGGAGCAGCTCTGTACACAGAAGTCCTTGCCGCGGTTACGCCACTCACCTGTCTGAGAGCGTCCAGGGCTCGGAGCAGCTCTGTACACAGAAGTCCTTGCCGCGGTTACGCCACTCACCTGTCTGAGAGCGTCCAGGGCTCGGAGCAGCTCTGAACACAGAAGTCCTTGCCGCGGTTACGCCACTCACCTGTCTGAGAGCGTCCAGGGCTCGTAGCAGCTCTGTACACAGAAGTCCTTGCCGCGGTTACGCCACTCACCTGTCTGAGAGCGTCCAGGGCTCGGAGCAGCTCTGTACACAGAAGTCCTTGCCGCGGTTACGCCACTCACCTGTCTGAGAGCGTCCAGGGCTCGGAGCAGCTCTGTACACAGAAGTCCTTGCCGCGGTTACGCCACTCACCTGTCTGAGAGCGTCCAGGGCTCGGAGCAGCTCTGTACACAGAAGTCCTTGCCGCGGTTACGCCACTCACCTGTCTGAGAGCGTCCAGGGCTCGGAGCAGCGCGTAGCAGCTCTGTACACAGAAGTCCTTGCCGCGGTTACGCCACTCACCTGTCTGAGAGCGTCCAGGGCTCGGAGCAGCTCTGAACACAGAAGTCCTTGCCGCGGTTACGCCACTCACCTGTCTGAGAGCGTCCAGGGCTCGTAGCAGCTCTGTACACAGAAGTCCTTGCCGCGGTTACGCCACTCACCTGTCTGAGAGCGTCCAGGGCTCGGAGCAGCTCTGTACACAGAAGTCCTTGCCGCGGTTACGCCACTCACCTGTCTGAGAGCGTCCAGGGCTCGGAGCAGCGCGTAGCAGCTCTGTACACAGAAGTCCTTGCCGCGGTTACGCCACTCACCTGTCTGAGAGCGTCCAGGGCTCGGAGCAGCTCTGTACACAGAAGTCCTTGCCGCGGTTACGCCACTCACCTGTCTGAGAGCGTCCAGGGCTCGGAGCAGCGCGTAGCAGCTCTGTACACAGAAGTCCTTGCCGCGGTTACGCCACTCACCTGTCTGAGAGCGTCCAGGGCTCGGAGCAGCTCTGTACACAGAAGTCCTTGCCGCGGTTACGCCACTCACCTGTCTGAGAGCGTCCAGGGCTCGGAGCAGCTCTGAACACAGAAGTCCTTGCCGCGGTTACGCCACTCACCTGTCTGAGAGCGTCCAGGGCTCGGAGCAGCTCTGTACACAGAAGTCCTTGCCGCGGTTACGCCACTCACCTGTCTGAGAGCGTCCAGGGCTCGGAGCAGCTCTGTACACAGAAGTCCTTGCCGCGGTTACGCCACTCACCTGTCTGAGAGCGTCCAGGGCTCGGAGCAGCTCTGAACACAGAAGTCCTTGCCGCGGTTACGCCACTCACCTGTCTGAGAGCGTCCAGGGCTCGTAGCAGCTCTGTACACAGAAGTCCTTGCCGCGGTTACGCCACTCACCTGTCTGAGAGCGTCCAGGGCTCGGAGCAGCTCTGTACACAGAAGTCCTTGCCGCGGTTACGCCACTCACCTGTCTGAGAGCGTCCAGGGCTCGGAGCAGCGCGTAGCAGCTCTGTACACAGAAGTCCTTGCCGCGGTTACGCCACTCACCTGTCTGAGAGCGTCCAGGGCTCGGAGCAGCTCTGTACACAGAAGTCCTTGCCGCGGTTACGCCACTCACCTGTCTGAGAGCGTCCAGGGCTCGGAGCAGCGCGTAGCAGCTCTGTACACAGAAGTCCTTGCCGCGGTTACGCCACTCACCTGTCTGAGAGCGTCCAGGGCTCGGAGCAGCTCTGTACACAGAAGTCCTTGCCGCGGTTACGCCACTCACCTGTCTGAGAGCGTCCAGGGCTCGGAGCAGCTCTGAACACAGAAGTCCTTGCCGCGGTTACGCCACTCACCTGTCTGAGAGCGTCCAGGGCTCGGAGCAGCTCTGTACACAGAAGTCCTTGCCGCGGTTACGCCACTCACCTGTCTGAGAGCGTCCAGGGCTCGGAGCAGCGCGTAGCAGCTCTGTACACAGAAGTCCTTGCCGCGGTTACGCCACCCACCTGTCTGAGAGCGTCCAGGGCTCGGAGCAGCGCGTAGCAGCTCTGTACACAGAAGTCCTTGCCGCGGTTACGCCACCCACCTGTCTGAGAGCGTCCAGGGCTCGGAGCAGCTCTGTACACAGAAGTCCTTGCCGCGGTTACGCCACCCACCTGTCTGAGAGCGTCCAGGGCTCGGAGCAGCTCTGTACACAGAAGTCCTTGCCGCGGTTACGCCACTCACCTGTCTGAGAGCGTCCAGGGCTCGGAGCAGCTCTGAACACAGAAGTCCTTGCCGCGGTTACGCCACTCACCTGTCTGAGAGCGTCCAGGGCTCGGAGCAGCGCGTAGCAGCTCTGTACACAGAAGTCCTTGCCGCGGTTACGCCACTCACCTGTCTGAGAGCGTCCAGGGCTCGGAGCAGCGCGTAGCAGCTCTGTACACAGAAGTCCTTGCCGCGGTTACGCCACTCACCTGTCTGAGAGCGTCCAGGGCTCGGAGCAGCTCTGTACACAGAAGTCCTTGCCGCGGTTACGCCACTCACCTGTCTGAGAGCGTCCAGGGCTCGGAGCAGCTCTGAACACAGAAGTCCTTGCCGCGGTTACGCCACTCACCTGTCTGAGAGCGTCCAGGGCTCGGAGCAGCGCGTAGCAGCTCTGTACACAGAAGTCCTTGCCGCGGTTACGCCACTCACCTGTCTGAGAGCGTCCAGGGCTCGGAGCAGCTCTGAACACAGAAGTCCTTGCCGCGGTTACGCCACTCACCTGTCTGAGAGCGTCCAGGGCTCGGAGCAGCTCTGAACACAGAAGTCCTTGCCGCGGTTACGCCACTCACCTGTCTGAGAGCGTCCAGGGCTCGGAGCAGCGCGTAGCAGCTCTGTACACAGAAGTCCTTGCCGCGGTTACGCCACTCACCTGTCTGAGAGCGTCCAGGGCTCGGAGCAGCGCGTAGCAGCTCTGTACACAGAAGTCCTTGCCGCGGTTACGCCACTCACCTGTCTGAGAGCGTCCAGGGCTCGGAGCAGCTCTGTACACAGAAGTCCTTGCCGCGGTTACGCCACTCACCTGTCTGAGAGCGTCCAGGGCTCGGAGCAGCGCGTAGCAGCTCTGTACACAGAAGTCCTTGCCGCGGTTACGCCACTCACCTGTCTGAGAGCGTCCAGGGCTCGGAGCAGCTCTGTACACAGAAGTCCTTGCCGCGGTTACGCCACTCACCTGTCTGAGAGCGTCCAGGGCTCGGAGCAGCTCTGTACACAGAAGTCCTTGCCGCGGTTACGCCACTCACCTGTCTGAGAGCGTCCAGGGCTCGGAGCAGCTCTGTACACAGAAGTCCTTGCCGCGGTTACGCCACTCACCTGTCTGAGAGCGTCCAGGGCTCGGAGCAGCTCTGAACACAGAAGTCCTTGCCGCGGTTACGCCACTCACCTGTCTGAGAGCGTCCAGGGCTCGGAGCAGCGCGGAGCAGCTCTGTACACAGAAGTCCTTGCCGCGGTTACGCCACTCACCTGTCTGAGAGCGTCCAGGGCTCGGAGCAGCGCGTAGCAGCTCTGTACACAGAAGTCCTTGCCGCGGTTACGCCACTCACCTGTCTGAGAGCGTCCAGGGCTCGGAGCAGCTCTGTACACAGAAGTCCTTGCCGCGGTTACGCCACTCACCTGTCTGAGAGCGTCCAGGGCTCGGAGCAGCTCTGTACACAGAAGTCCTTGCCGCGGTTACGCCACTCACCTGTCTGAGAGCGTCCAGGGCTCGGAGCAGCTCTGAACACAGAAGTCCTTGCCGCGGTTACGCCACTCACCTGTCTGAGAGCGTCCAGGGCTCGGAGCAGCTCTGAACACAGAAGTCCTTGCCGCGGTTACGCCACTCACCTGTCTGAGAGCGTCCAGGGCTCGGAGCAGCTCTGAACACAGAAGTCCTTGCCGCGGTTACGCCACTCACCTGTCTGAGAGCGTCCAGGGCTCGGAGCAGCTCTGAACACAGAAGTCCTTGCCGCGGTTACGCCACTCACCTGTCTGAGAGCGTCCAGGGCTCGGAGCAGCTCTGTACACAGAAGTCCTTGCCGCGGTTACGCCACCCACCTGTCTGAGAGCGTCCAGGGCTCGGAGCAGCTCTGTACACAGAAGTCCTTGCCGCGGTTACGCCACTCACCTGTCTGAGAGCGTCCAGGGCTCGGAGCAGCTCTGTACACAGAAGTCCTTGCCGCGGTTACGCCACTCACCTGTCTGAGAGCGTCCAGGGCTCGGAGCAGCGCGTAGCAGCTCTGTACACAGAAGTCCTTGCCGCGGTTACGCCACTCACCTGTCTGAGAGCGTCCAGGGCTCGGAGCAGCGCGTAGCAGCTCTGTACACAGAAGTCCTTGCCGCGGTTACGCCACTCACCTGTCTGAGAGCGTCCAGGGCTCGGAGCAGCTCTGTACACAGAAGTCCTTGCCGCGGTTACGCCACTCACCTGTCTGAGAGCGTCCAGGGCTCGGAGCAGCTCTGTACACAGAAGTCCTTGCCGCGGTTACGCCACTCACCTGTCTGAGAGCGTCCAGGGCTCGGAGCAGCTCTGAACACAGAAGTCCTTGCCGCGGTTACGCCACTCACCTGTCTGAGAGCGTCCAGGGCTCGGAGCAGCTCTGTACACAGAAGTCCTTGCCGCGGTTACGCCACTCACCTGTCTGAGAGCGTCCAGGGCTCGGAGCAGCGCGTAGCAGCTCTGTACACAGAAGTCCTTGCCGCGGTTACGCCACTCACCTGTCTGAGAGCGTCCAGGGCTCGTAGCAGCTCTGTACACAGAAGTCCTTGCCGCGGTTACGCCACTCACCTGTCTGAGAGCGTCCAGGGCTCGGAGCAGCGCGTAGCAGCTCTGTACACAGAAGTCCTTGCCGCGGTTACGCCACTCACCTGTCTGAGAGCGTCCAGGGCTCGGAGCAGCGCGTAGCAGCTCTGTACACAGAAGTCCTTGCCGCGGTTACGCCACTCACCTGTCTGAGAGCGTCCAGGGCTCGGAGCAGCTCTGTACACAGAAGTCCTTGCCGCGGTTACGCCACTCACCTGTCTGAGAGCGTCCAGGGCTCGGAGCAGCGCGTAGCAGCTCTGTACACAGAAGTCCTTGCCGCGGTTACGCCACTCACCTGTCTGAGAGCGTCCAGGGCTCGGAGCAGCTCTGTACACAGAAGTCCTTGCCGCGGTTACGCCACTCACCTGTCTGAGAGCGTCCAGGGCTCGGAGCAGCTCTGTACACAGAAGTCCTTGCCGCGGTTACGCCACTCACCTGTCTGAGAGCGTCCAGGGCTCGGAGCAGCGCGTAGCAGCTCTGTACACAGAAGTCCTTGCCGCGGTTACGCCACTCACCTGTCTGAGAGCGTCCAGGGCTCGGAGCAGCGCGTAGCAGCTCTGTACACAGAAGTCCTTGCCGCGGTTACGCCACTCACCTGTCTGAGAGCGTCCAGGGCTCGGAGCAGCGCGTAGCAGCTCTGTACACAGAAGTCCTTGCCGCGGTTACGCAGCTGAGACGAGACGGGGAAGTACGAACACTTGCGTCTCTCGGGCTTGGATGCTGCACGCACTAGGCAGACACACGCGCAACGTTAGAAACGTCGTAAACTGATTTGGATCTGGTTACGAATAGGGTCGGTTGAAAAAACAATCCATAAAAATTCAAAAATTATTTTTAAAAAAACACAACTTTGTGTAATTAAATAATAATCTTCGCTAAAAAGGTAATACCATATTCACTCTTAGATGCATAAAATCGAAAAACTGGTTTGAATGCAGTAAGGTTGCATGTAGGTCACAATAAAAAAAAAAATAGATAAATAGCGCACAATCCAAATTAAAAAATCAAATTAAAATACACTGATAAATAGCTGAGTATAGTATTTCCCTGCTTTTTACAAATTCACTTAATTGACTATTTCGCTTCATAAGAAAGAAGGAATGGATTAATGACTATACACTGGGTATTAAATAACAAGGTAATTTGGTATTAGATTTAAGAGGAACTTAGAAGGTTAAGCGTAAATCATGTTCAGATTTTAGAGTGCAACATAGCACGCTACCTTTGGTCGGGTCTTCTGCCGGTGCGATCACCTTCTTGTCCGGCCCTCGGACTGTATCCACCAGCCTGGTAGCCAGAGGGAACGGCTTCTTGGCTCCGCGACCCTCTGAAACAAGGCAAGACATGCACATCAACCACGGTACACTATCTCTCCACTAGGCCTGTAACTAGTACAGGGCCCTCGGACTGTATCCACCAGCCTGGTAGCCAGAGGGAACGGCTTCTTGGCTCCGCGACCCTCTGAAACAAGGCAAGACATGCACATCAACCACGGTACACTATCTCTCCACTAGGCCTGTAACTAGTACAGGGCCCTCGGACTGTATCCACCAGCCTGGTAGCCAGAGGGAACGGCTTCTTGGCTCCGCGACCCTCTGAAACAAGGCAAGACATGCACATCAACCACGGTACACTATCTCTCCACTAGGCCTGTAACTAGTACAGGGCCGGCCCTCGGACTGTATCCACCAGCCTGGTAGCCAGAGGGAACGGCTTCTTGGCTCCGCGACCCTCTGAAACAAGGCAAGACATGCACATCAACCACGGTACACTATCTCTCCACTAGGCCTGTAACTAGTACAGGGCCCTCGGACTGTATCCACCAGCCTGGTAGCCAGAGGGAACGGCTTCTTGGCTCCGCGACCCTCTGAAACAAGGCAAGACATGCACATCAACCACGGTACACTATCTCTCCACTAGGCCTGTAACTAGTACAGGGCCCTCGGACTGTATCCACCAGCCTGGTAGCCAGAGGGAACGGCTTCTTGGCTCCGCGACCCTCTGAAACAAGGCAAGACATGCACATCAACCACGGTACACTATCTCTCCACTAGGCCTGTAACTAGTACAGGGCCGGCCCTCGGACTGTATCCACCAGCCTGGTAGCCAGAGGGAACGGCTTCTTGGCTCCGCGACCCTCTGAAACAAGGCAAGACATGCACATCAACCACGGTACACTATCTCTCCACTAGGCCTGTAACTAGTACAGGGCCCTCGGACTGTATCCACCAGCCTGGTAGCCAGAGGGAACGGCTTCTTGGCTCCGCGACCCTCTGAAACAAGGCAAGACATGCACATCAACCACGGTACACTATCTCTCTACTACGCCTGTAACTAGTACAGGGCCGGCCCTCGGACTGTATCCACCAGCCTGGTAGCCAGAGGGAACGGCTTCTTGGCTCCGCGACCCTCTGAAACAAGGCAAGACATGCACATCAACCACGGTACACTATCTCTCCACTACGCCTGTAACTAGTACAGGGCCCTCGGACTGTATCCACCAGCCTGGTAGCCAGAGGGAACGGCTTCTTGGCTCCGCGACCCTCTGAAACAAGGCAAGACATGCACATCAACCACGGTACACTATCTCTCCACTAGGCCTGTAACTAGTACAGGGCCGGCCCTCGGACTGTATCCACCAGCCTGGTAGCCAGAGGGAACGGCTTCTTGGCTCCGCGACCCTCTGAAACAAGGCAAGACATGCACATCAACCACGGTACACTATCTCTCCACTAGGCCTGTAACTAGTACAGGGCCCTCGGACTGTATCCACCAGCCTGGTAGCCAGAGGGAACGGCTTCTTGGCTCCGCGACCCTCTGAAACAAGGCAAGACATGCACATCAACCACGGTACACTATCTCTCCACTAGGCCTGTAACTAGTACAGGGCCGGCCCTCGGACTGTATCCACCAGCCTGGTAGCCAGAGGGAACGGCTTCTTGGCTCCGCGACCCTCTGAAACAAGGCAAGACATGCACATCAACCACGGTACACTATCTCTCCACTACGCCTGTAACTAGTACAGGGCCCTCGGACTGTATCCACCAGCCTGGTAGCCAGAGGGAACGGCTTCTTGGCTCCGCGACCCTCTGAAACAAGGCAAGACATGCACATCAACCACGGTACACTATCTCTCCACTAGGCCTGTAACTAGTACAGGGCCCTCGGACTGTATCCACCAGCCTGGTAGCCAGAGGGAACGGCTTCTTGGCTCCGCGACCCTCTGAAACAAGGCAAGACATGCACATCAACCACGGTACACTATCTCTCCACTAGGCCTGTAACTAGTACAGGGCCCTCGGACTGTATCCACCAGCCTGGTAGCCAGAGGGAACGGCTTCTTGGCTCCGCGACCCTCTGAAACAAGGCAAGACATGCACATCAACCACGGTACACTATCTCTCCACTAGGCCTGTAACTAGTACAGGGCCGGCCCTCGGACTGTATCCACCAGCCTGGTAGCCAGAGGGAACGGCTTCTTGGCTCCGCGACCCTCTGAAACAAGGCAAGACATGCACATCAACCACGGTACACTATCTCTCCACTAGGCCTGTAACTAGTACAGGGCCCTCGGACTGTATCCACCAGCCTGGTAGCCAGAGGGAACGGCTTCTTGGCTCCGCGACCCTCTGAAACAAGGCAAGACATGCACATCAACCACGGTACACTATCTCTCCACTAGGCCTGTAAACAGTACAGGGCCCTCGGACTGTATCCACCAGCCTGGTAGCCAGAGGGAACGGCTTCTTGGCTCCGCGACCCTCTGAAACAAGGCAAGACATGCACATCAACCACGGTACACTATCTCTCCACTAGGCCTGTAACTAGTACAGGGCCGGCCCTCGGACTGTATCCACCAGCCTGGTAGCCAGAGGGAACGGCTTCTTGGCTCCGCGACCCTCTGAAACAAGGCAAGACATGCACATCAACCACGGTACACTATCTCTCCACTAGGCCTGTAACTAGTACAGGGCCGGCCCTCGGACTGTATCCACCAGCCTGGTAGCCAGAGGGAACGGCTTCTTGGCTCCGCGACCCTCTGAAACAAGGCAAGACATGCACATCAACCACAGTACACTATCTCTCCACTACGCCTGTAACTAGTACAGGGCCCTCGGACTGTATCCACCAGCCTGGTAGCCAGAGGGAACGGCTTCTTGGCTCCGCGACCCTCTGAAACAAGGCAAGACATGCACATCAACCACGGTACACTATCTCTCCACTAGGCCTGTAACTAGTACAGGGCCCTCGGACTGTATCCACCAGCCTGGTAGCCAGAGGGAACGGCTTCTTGGCTCCGCGACCCTCTGAAACAAGGCAAGACATGCACATCAACCACGGTACACTATCTCTCCACTACGCCTGTAACTAGTACAGGGCCGGCCCTCGGACTGTATCCACCAGCCTGGTAGCCAGAGGGAACGGCTTCTTGGCTCCGCGACCCTCTGAAACAAGGCAAGACATGCACATCAACCACGGTACACTATCTCTCCACTAGGCCTGTAACTAGTACAGGGCCGGCCCTCGGACTGTATCCACCAGCCTGGTAGCCAGAGGGAACGGCTTCTTGGCTCCGCGACCCTCTGAAACAAGGCAAGACATGCACATCAACCACGGTACACTATCTCTCCACTAGGCCTGTAACTAGTACAGGGCTGGCCCTCGGACTGTATCCACCAGCCTGGTAGCCAGAGGGAACGGCTTCTTGGCTCCGCGACCCTCTGAAACAAGGCAAGACATGCACATCAACCACGGTACACTATCTCTCCACTACGCCTGTAACTAGTACAGGGCCCTCGGACTGTATCCACCAGCCTGGTAGCCAGAGGGAACGGCTTCTTGGCTCCGCGACCCTCTGAAACAAGGCAAGACATGCACATCAACCACGGTACACTATCTCTCCACTAGGCCTGTAACTAGTACAGGGCCCTCGGACTGTATCCACCAGCCTGGTAGCCAGAGGGAACGGCTTCTTGGCTCCGCGACCCTCTGAAACAAGGCAAGACATGCACATCAACCACGGTACACTATCTCTCCACTAGGCCTGTAACTAGTACAGGGCCGGCCCTCGGACTGTATCCACCAGCCTGGTAGCCAGAGGGAACGGCTTCTTGGCTCCGCGACCCTCTGAAACAAGGCAAGACATGCACATCAACCACGGTACACTATCTCTCCACTAGGCCTGTAACTAGTACAGGGCCCTCGGACTGTATCCACCAGCCTGGTAGCCAGAGGGAACGGCTTCTTGGCTCCGCGACCCTCTGAAACAAGGCAAGACATGCACATCAACCACGGTACACTATCTCTCCACTAGGCCTGTAACTAGTACAGGGCTGGCCCTCGGACTGTATCCACCAGCCTGGTAGCCAGAGGGAACGGCTTCTTGGCTCCGCGACCCTCTGAAACAAGGCAAGACATGCACATCAACCACGGTACACTATCTCTCCACTAGGCCTGTAACTAGTACAGGGCCGGCCCTCGGACTGTATCCACCAGCCTGGTAGCCAGAGGGAACGGCTTCTTGGCTCCGCGACCCTCTGAAACAAGGCAAGACATGCACATCAACCACGGTACACTATCTCTCCACTAGGCCTGTAACTAGTACAGGGCCCTCGGACTGTATCCACCAGCCTGGTAGCCAGAGGGAACGGCTTCTTGGCTCCGCGACCCTCTGAAACAAGGCAAGACATGCACATCAACCACGGTACACTATCTCTCCACTAGGCCTGTAACTAGTACAGGGCCGGCCCTCGGACTGTATCCACCAGCCTGGTAGCCAGAGGGAACGGCTTCTTGGCTCCGCGACCCTCTGAAACAAGGCAAGACATGCACATCAACCACGGTACACTATCTCTCCACTAGGCCTGTAACTAGTACAGGGCCGGCCCTCGGACTGTATCCACCAGCCTGGTAGCCAGAGGGAACGGCTTCTTGGCTCCGCGACCCTCTGAAACAAGGCAAGACATGCACATCAACCACGGTACACTATCTCTCCACTAGGCCTGTAACTAGTACAGGGCCGGCCCTCGGACTGTATCCACCAGCCTGGTAGCCAGAGGGAACGGCTTCTTGGCTCCGCGACCCTCTGAAACAAGGCAAGACATGCACATCAACCACGGTACACTATCTCTCCACTAGGCCTGTAACTAGTACAGGGCCGGCCCTCGGACTGTATCCACCAGCCTGGTAGCCAGAGGGAACGGCTTCTTGGCTCCGCGACCCTCTGAAACAAGGCAAGACATGCACATCAACCACGGTACACTATCTCTCCACTAGGCCTGTAACTAGTACAGGGCCGGCCCTCGGACTGTATCCACCAGCCTGGTAGCCAGAGGGAACGGCTTCTTGGCTCCGCGACCCTCTGAAACAAGGCAAGACATGCACATCAACCACGGTACACTATCTCTCCACTAGGCCTGTAACTAGTACAGGGCCGGCCCTCGGACTGTATCCACCAGCCTGGTAGCCAGAGGGAACGGCTTCTTGGCTCCGCGACCCTCTGAAACAAGGCAAGACATGCACATCAACCACGGTACACTATCTCTCCACTACGCCTGTAACTAGTACAGGGCCGGCCCTCGGACTGTATCCACCAGCCTGGTAGCCAGAGGGAACGGCTTCTTGGCTCCGCGACCCTCTGAAACAAGGCAAGACATGCACATCAACCACGGTACACTATCTCTCCACTAGGCCTGTAACTAGTACAGGGCCGGCCCTCGGACTGTATCCACCAGCCTGGTAGCCAGAGGGAACGGCTTCTTGGCTCCGCGACCCTCTGAAACAAGGCAAGACATGCACATCAACCACGGTACACTATCTCTCCACTAGGCCTGTAACTAGTACAGGGCCCTCGGACTGTATCCACCAGCCTGGTAGCCAGAGGGAACGGCTTCTTGGCTCCGCGACCCTCTGAAACAAGGCAAGACATGCACATCAACCACGGTACACTATCTCTCCACTAGGCCTGTAACTAGTACAGGGCCCTCGGACTGTATCCACCAGCCTGGTAGCCAGAGGGAACGGCTTCTTGGCTCCGCGACCCTCTGAAACAAGGCAAGACATGCACATCAACCACGGTACACTATCTCTCCACTAGGCCTGTAACTAGTACAGGGCCGGCCCTCGGACTGTATCCACCAGCCTGGTAGCCAGAGGGAACGGCTTCTTGGCTCCGCGACCCTCTGAAACAAGGCAAGACATGCACATCAACCACGGTACACTATCTCTCCACTAGGCCTGTAACTAGTACAGGGCCGGCCCTCGGACTGTATCCACCAGCCTGGTAGCCAGAGGGAACGGCTTCTTGGCTCCGCGACCCTCTGAAACAAGGCAAGACATGCACATCAACCACGGTACACTATCTCTCCACTAGGCCTGTAACTAGTACAGGGCCGGCCCTCGGACTGTATCCACCAGCCTGGTAGCCAGAGGGAACGGCTTCTTGGCTCCGCGACCCTCTGAAACAAGGCAAGACATGCACATCAACCACGGTACACTATCTCTCCACTAGGCCTGTAACTAGTACAGGGCCCCTCGGACTGTATCCACCAGCCTGGTAGCCAGAGGGAACGGCTTCTTGGCTCCGCGACCCTCTGAAACAAGGCAAGACATGCACATCAACCACGGTACACTATCTCTCCACTAGGCCTGTAACTAGTACAGGGCCGGCCCTCGGACTGTATCCACCAGCCTGGTAGCCAGAGGGAACGGCTTCTTGGCTCCGCGACCCTCTGAAACAAGGCAAGACATGCACATCAACCACGGTACACTATCTCTCCACTAGGCCTGTAACTAGTACAGGGCCCTCGGACTGTATCCACCAGCCTGGTAGCCAGAGGGAACGGCTTCTTGGCTCCGCGACCCTCTGAAACAAGGCAAGACATGCACATCAACCACGGTACACTATCTCTCCACTAGGCCTGTAACTAGTACAGGGCCCTCGGACTGTATCCA
>CAMDTW010000633.1:0-35846 GCA_945910005.1 Isoperla grammatica
AAAATGTCGGCTTGTCTTATAAGATGGACTGATGGGATTCATAATCTGCCCAACATTTTTAAAAGCCGTATTTAATTAAACAATTTTCACAATAATGTCATTGTCGACGTAGGAAGAACGACGCTGCTTCATCGTAAAGTTGCGTGACATTGCCACTTTGAGCGCTTCATTCGTTTTCACTAGCGCCCTCAGTGGCCAAACTCTGTGCCTATACCGTATAGCTGTATTTGTTGTCCTTCTTTGTACATCAGTTTTGTAACTGTGAATAGGATATAAGCTACGAAATTGGCCACAGACAGTAGGCCTATGTAATATATGGGGAGGCGCACAACAAACGACTACACTGCAGCGCTGCGAGCGTTCGGCCACTGATCTCCGCCTGCTAGAATTAACCGAAACCCCATCGAGGAGGCAGTGCACTAATCAATGCCAAAGAAGTCAAGTAGTCTTTCCGAAGACTTAGAAATTCGTATTGTTGACACAAGGTCTACTGGATTTACTTCTAGCGGAGTAATAGGCACCGAGATTGGCCACTGATGGCGCTAGTGAAAACGAATGAAGCGCTCCAAGTGGCAAAGTCGCGCAACAACCTGCTGAAGCAGCGTCGTTCTTCCTACGTCAAAAAAGGGAAATTGTGAAAATTGTTTTATTTAAATATGGGTTTTAAAATTTTCGCGCAGATTATGAATCCCATCAGTAAATCTTAAAAGGCAAGCCACCATTTTAATCAGGACACGTTTTAGACGTAAAAAACAATAAATAACACACAACAAACTCAAACATAACAAGACAATAAAAGCCAAAACAAAAACACAAAACAAAACAACAATACAAAATAAATACACATCAACAATAAAAACGAAACAAACGCCAAACAAAAAACAAGATATATCACAATAATATCCAGCACTATTTTCAACCGCGGAATGAAATCTTCAGCAGTTTTGTTGCTAAATTTGGCCACATACAGCGCTGTATGTACTAACACACGGTGCCTATAGGGAAGGCTCACACATTTTTTTTATTTGCTTGTTACCTCAAGTTAAAATAAACGGGAACTAATTGGTTTCGGCTCGAAAGGTGCATTAACATCGCTTTAACAGCAAGTCAAAGATATTACTGTCAAAACACGCTCAGAAACGGACCTGCGCCATCTTGCTCGTGGTAAAAAGGTTCTGACGTCATATCTCAGTAAACAATAATTTTATATCATACAAATAGTACAGAAATCCCACCCTTTAGTAGATTATTGCTCTCATAAGACTTTAACTGAACCAACGTTTATTTCTAGTTTAGTAAATGACCACTGCTCAACATTACTTAACAACAATATGTTAAATAATTGCATTATTTTAAACACATTTTAGTAAATACTGTATCAAAATGTATTTTCTAGAGAAAACAGTGGTATAAAAGGCATTGTTGTAAAGTCACTGCATCCTAGATATTGTAAAATGTCCAACTTAATATCGTTGATATTATTAAGAATACTTCAAGGAGGCAGTTGTTTACATGAGTTATGACGTCAAGAGCCGTTTTTCAAGGATATATACGCTTCTCAGATATAAAAATTATACCGCCCGTATTTTTAGATAATGATCTTCCATTTTTAGGTGCTTTGAGGAATATTTATTTTTCATGAGACTTCCCTATTGTGTGTAGGCCTATCACTATCCAATATTCAGTGAATGTTGGCCGGATCGCTCGCAAGGCTCTCTGTGCACATGCTACGCTTTCACACAGGCGCCGGGCGAGGCCCGGTAGCAAGGCAGTGTATACTAGGTTACTAGGGCGGTGTATGTTGACAGTCGTGATAAGGAGCCGATGACGTATGTTACTGATAAGCCGGCCCGCGAGACACTTGAGTATACACCGCATAGAACCAGCCTTCTTATAGGCGGGTCTTTAGTATTCACACAAACGTAATGTGCAATAATTAGAGGTCCGTGTATTTCGCGAATAACGATAACACCGAAATATGTAAGAATCATTTTATTCACAAAATGAGCATGAATTAATCGATTTTAAACATGAAAATGTCAAAATTGAATTACCACCAAACACCGAAAATTCGTATAAATCGGTGAATAACACCGAAATTCGTATTATTCGTGTTTTTAATGACAAAAAAGATGAAAAATCAGAGATTTTTAATTATAAGCCCATTTTTTTTTTTTTTTTTTGGCCAGTAGGCGACAATCTGGAAAAATAGTGTCTCAAGTAACACTGTATAAATGCATATTCAAACTTCTCGCAGAAAAAGCACCCACGTGTAAGTTGTAAATGAAACGCTACATGCGTGAAAATATAGAGAAAATGGGGTAAAACCGTCAAAATACAGCTTTTTTTGAATAACACCGAAATTTGTTACTTCAAAACGAAATTTAATGAAAAAATAAAACCGTTTTCACGGACCCCTAGCAATAATGGATGAAAACATAAGTAGGCCTATGCCACAGCGAAGGACGTAGCCCAACGATAGTCAACAGCTATAGTAGGCTAGATGCGCAGCCAAGCAACCACAGGCGTGTCAATTAGAAGCCATCTTGAATTGGGCAAATAACACAGGCGGGAATAGCACAAGACTCAATTCTAAAAATAGCCGTGTAGCCGTGTTTTGTTTCGGACAAACATTGAATATGCACCAATCAAAGAGAGATACGACGATGCAGTTGCCTAGCAACACGTTGTTTGTCCGCATGTGATGTCACAACCTCCTCAATTGAGGCTTGTGCTATAGGAGTCTCTAACTCGACTTTCTGCCGCTCGCAGCGCTAGCAGTACTGAAAGGTCCAAATTAGCATGTAAACTGCCCAATTCAAAATGGCTTCAAATTGCTACGCTCGCTACTGAGTGAAAGGTTGGGGGACTGGTGATCTAGCCTACTATAGCTGTTGAATATCATTGACGTAGCCTACCTCTACGTCAAAAACGGCAGAAAATTTTCATTTTTAAATTGTATCTCAAGAATGGGCTTCGAAATCAAAAATCTGAATCCACAGCACACTGTGGTTTGGTAAGCCATACATACTGAATGAAATATTATAACCATTAGCGTTGTTATTTTGATTACTTAATCGATAATAAATAATAAAATTAATTAGAAAAAAAATCATACTGATTATAATGTAAGACACAACTTAGAGCATTCAGTATGTAGGGCTTACTTTACAGTGCGCTGTTGATTCAGATTTTAGATTTCGAAGCCCATTCTTGAGATATAATTTTAAAATTAAATTCATGTGCGGTTTTTGACATAGAGGTATGCTCCTGTTAACCAAAAATATTCATTACAAAAATTGTAATTCAATTTTCTTTTTTTTTCGTACCGACTATATCACCTACCTACCGCTTATACACCTTCCTTAGAGCTACAACACAAAATCAAACTCGTCTCGACTAGTAAAAGTAAAAAAAACATATATGGGACGTAAAACCCGAATATCGTCATCACAAAATCAAACGTGCTTGAGTGAGATGTAAAATAGCTGATACTTAGTATAGGTAGTGAAACGGGAACCGATTTAGTATTTGTTTCCTGCCCAGGGAAGTAGGGTAGGAGGGAGGGAGGGAGGGAGAGATTCGGATGTACATGAGCTCTTGTCTTTCATCCAACTATTAAATGTAGATACACTATGTTATGTTACAACACTACACTATTGTCTAATGCAGCTTCTTCGTTCCTGTTTTTTGTTTTTATTGTATTATTTTGGATCAAGTCTTATATGTGTACAAAGATATTATTGCCTGTGTTTTTAACACTCTTTTACCTGTTTTAAACTTCATTGTGCGCATTGTCTCTTTCACTGACATTTTTTGTACTTTGTTTGTTTTTGTACTTATTTTACGTAGTATTGTGACAAACACATGTGTAATATGAGTTCTTTGTGCTTGTTTCTGTGTTTTAATTGCTATGTTTATTATTTCTCGCCAAATGGCAGAATACGCTGTATGTGAAATATTGAATAAATAAATACATTTTGTTAATACTTAATAATTATATTACACATACATTAGAATTAATTTCGAACATAAAAATACAAAATGCAATTTACAATTCATAAAGAGATATAGAGAGACACAGAAGAAATTAGAAAATAAGAAAGACAGAGATACAGTTGACAGAATCAATCTGTCTGTAGCAGATAGCGTACAAGATAACTAACACATACACTAGTCTAATCTGCTAATAGGCAACACGCGTACGATTTTTTTTGTTAAACCAAACTGTTTAATAGTATAAGATACAAAAAGTATATTAATGCAAGTCGCACGTATAGGTTTAATATGGTCGCATTTATTGAAGTTTAAACTGGGGATCTGAAACGCGTACAGGTGGCTGTGACGCAATAATTCAGTAGACGTGGCGTAACAGACCAATCGCTGAGGCGGTGAGCGTACGCAGAACAAAACTATGACGTCAAATCCACTCTACATGGCGGCGGCTCGTTTTTCGCGCCCTTTTATTTATCGTTACTAAACCAATTATTTTGAGGCATAGACTGATCTGTTTTTCAAAATTCAAAGATACAAAATTATTAAATGAGAGGCAAGGTATTTAAAAATCGATTAAAATTTTCTTAGGCGTGTTCCCTATTGGACCCATCATCTTGACATCTTATCATCAATACGGCGCGTGTGAGAGAGAGAGAGAGAGAGAGAGAGAGAGAGAGAGAGAGAGAGAGAGAGAGAGAGAGAGAGAGAGAGAGAGAGAGAAAGAGAGAGAGAGAGAGAGAGAGAGAGAGAGAGAGAGAGAGAGAGAGAGAGAGAGAGAGAGAGAGAGAGAGAGAGAGAGAGAGAGAGAGAGAGAGAGAGATAGCGAGAGAGAGAGAGAGAGAGAGAGAGGTAGTTGACAGGATCAATCTGTCTGTAGCAGATAGCGTACAAGATAACTTCCATTAGCTTAATCGGCTAATTGGAGACATCACTGATTGGAGACATCTTATCACCAATACAGCGCGTGCGAGTGAGCTGATGAATGATTCCTACTCGCTCAATGTTGCATCAGTTCATTCAGTTCAGAAAAGTTCCCCCAACGTAAAGTGTTATGCTTGCGAAATAGCAAAGTACATTTTCTTTTGCTCTATCTTCCTATAACATTTACTTGAAACTGGCCCATAGGGATAATTCACGACCTTAAGTTGGCTACCTGGACATTTTTAACATAGGGGGCGTGACTAATGACTAATGAGGCAGCTGCACCACTAGTTTGTAGTTTTGAAAGCCGGCGTTAGTATGGGTGGAAAAACGACAGGAATATGTCGATGTTCCTTAAAACAGCGTGCGTGAAAAGTGTGGTAAATAAGGGTATGAGGTCGGTAGCTGGTTCCTTTTTTGCTGATTAATACTAAATAGTTAACAGTGGCTTTAATGCTAAAATAAGATGTTTTTGCTAATTTTTCCAATTGTTGCTAATTCTTCATAATAATTCTTATTTGTTTTTACTAATTTTCTCTGAAATCATCTAATTGTTGCTAATTCGTAATAATAATTCATGGTTTTAGTCTTATTGTGCAGGAAATAATTCGAAAAAGTTCATTCTTGCACAAACAAATTCTGTGCATAGTATCCGGTAAAACAAAAAATAACGAGATCAAAATTTGTTTTAAAATCCACGGTTTTATCAATGTATTTATAAATACTCATTTTGGCAAAATAATTGCTATGCAGTTTCTGATTTTTTGCAATCCTCATTTCGTTTGAGCTGGGACCGTTAACAAATCAGTTTTTTCTTTTTTTTCTTCTTTCTGTTTTCTTTTTTCTTTTTTCTTTTTTCTTTCTTTTTCTTTTTTCTTTTTCTTTTCTTTCTTCTTTTTTTTCTTCTTTTTCACTTTTATATACATATATATATTTTTTTTCCCCACAATTTTTTTGTTTCTTCATGTTCTTTCTTATTTGCATACTTCTATTTTTATTTTTTAATATGTTGAATTTCCACTTCATTTGATTTTATATCATTTCATATCATTTCTCAATTAATTTTTCTTGTTCTTGATTATATTTTTATATAGCTCAGTAGTTTGTTTTGATTTTATTGTTATTGTTATTTATGATTTCATAACTATTCATTGTTTGCATAGCTTAGTTTTATTTAAGGTCCTCCTTTGTAAATCAGTTTTTATAACTGAATAGGATAGACATTAAATAAATAAATAAATAAATAAATAAATAAATAAATAAATAAATAAATAAATAAATAAATAAATAAATAAATAAATAAATAAATAAATAAACATAAACATGATTGCTTATTTTACGGGGCCCTAAATTTGTGTTGTAGGATCTAGTTTAACCAGTTCGTACATCGTCGAGTATCCTCGGATGTGCTCGGCCTTCGTGTGTCGTGTTCGATCGAGCCACCGATCGGATCGCAATAGATTATACGCGTGCTAGGGGGGAGGGGAGGAGGGGGGGGGGGGGGCGGTTACAGCTAATTAAATAACGTCGTAATAATACTAAATTAGAAAATGATAAAATAACTTTGAGCTAGTCGTGGATGTGGCTGGGAAGTGTTTAGTGTTATAGTTATTTGGCGCCCAAGGCAACGCTGTGTGTTATTGGCGCCCAGGGCTGAGAACAACTCAATTAGGGCTCCGGCTTGTTACACGGGCGGCGATGTTGCTCATTAGTGGGTTTATGTGAGCCGGGCATGCGAGAGAGAGAAAGAGAGAGAGAGAGAGAGAGAGAGAGAGAGAGAGAGAGAGAGAGAGAGAGAGAGAGAGAGAGAGAGAGAGAGAGAGAGAGAGAGGGGGGGGATTGAAGTGAAGGTAGGTATTAATAGGTAGGTATAAGATAAGGTATTAATAAAGCGAGATCTAACTATTGGATGGAAGAATGGAAGTTACTGGCTACCTCCCGTGTTATATATACTTGGCCCTCCTAGTGAATTTAGTACATGGGCGATTGGGAAACGAATAACAAATTCTTAGATTGTCTGATTCCCCCCCCCCCCTTTTTTAAAATAAAGCAGGGCTGGACTTAAAGAGAGCACTGCACGATGCATGTATCTTCGCGTGTAGATAAGAACATGATGAGGGAGTTCTTAGTATTAGGGTTTAAAGACGTACTCAACAGCTAATGTAGAGTTCCGCGGGAGTTTACACCATGGCCACACCATTTCCCCCCCGTTTTGGACACCCATAGATACGTTGAAAGATAAGCTACCCCGGGACGATCGGACCTCATCGCCTTGAAGAATGTGATGAGTGTATTCAGTCATCTGAATTCCTCATGCTTTGCTCGAGTTTGAATGGAGATAATTGCTCGACTGGACTTTGCTCTAGGGGTGTACCAAAAAAACTACCTAAAAGGTTGGTGTAAACTCCCGCGGAACTCCACTGTAGGTTATTTAGCGTCTTCCGAATCAGATCCATTACACATCGCGAGGGTCGTCATAAGGGGAGGCCGGCAATGCAGGACAAGGCCAAGTGGGAGGAGCAATCTTTAGGGGGACAGTGGGGGGAGAGGGACAGCGTTTGGTGGACGTTTGCGTCCCAAAGAGCAAGAATGAAGGAAGAGGAAACCTGACGAAGGCGACGTGAGATGAACATCATGATGAAAAGGAGATGCGCGGTAGCCCTCGTTGCGGGCACCGGTCACCGCGAGGAGGGACCCACCTCGACCGGAGTACATGAGAGAGACATGCCGCATTGAATTAAAATATACATACAATTTAGTACCGGTACAACAAATTGTTAATTAAGCGAGCGAAGCAAGCGTCTTCACGAGACTCTTATGGCACTTCGTTCTGTTTTTGTTTTTTTTTGTTTTTTTTTATGTCTGTCGATAGTGGTCGAACGGAAAGTCCGATCAACTTGAAATTTGGACCATCCACAAGCCTCGATGTGGATTGAAGGTGTATAATTTTGAGGCGAAATCGTTCGAAAAGTTACAAAGTTACACTCAATAACTGTTAGTAACGTTGGCGGACCGCCGCGAAAACACTAGACAGAATGACAACGAAAATTCTTAGCAACGCACATTACACTGCATTCAACAATATCGGGAAGTAAAATAGCTATGGAAATTAGAAAAAAATTTGAAATGCACATTCTTGAATTGTTGTTAATTGTTGTTTTTATTAGCTTTGAGATCTTTTCGCCAGAACGTTCGTAGATATTGACGCGCTCGCTTATCAACGCGTCAAACAGAGCGTTTCCCTAGTTATACAACATACTTGGCCCCTAATGAGGGCAGCAAGACACTTCATTACACTATAGATTACATTACAATATGCAATCATAGTTATCAATACAATGTACATCATTGTGCGAGCATGTGATCATATAGCTAGTTAGCGTAATGAACATTGCGTTGCGTGTATGAAACCAGGTAGTCTCAATTGAAGTCTTCTTCCTCTGTGAATCACAGTCCACAGGAAATAATATCAGAGTTGGTGTTGTTGTTGTTGTTGTTAACTGATGATCAATGCTAACTAATAGAAAACATCCGCTCGTGTCCATTATGACATAACAATAACACACGTACACATTTTGTTCTCTTCCCGTGTAATGCGATAGTGTACTTTTATGTTTTTGACCGTGTAATACAGGCTTCTGTATTACAAAACTTTTTCATCCAACTCCTTGAATTCAAGGACAAAGGCGCATCAATAAATAATTCCTATTGTTGTATTTGACTACATACTGACTGTTTTTGATGCGCTTTTGTCCTTGAATTCAAGGAGTTGGATGAAAAAGTTTGACCGTGTAATACAGGCTTTATGCCGACATTACACGACTCAATACTTTCGTCAAACTTATTGAATTCAAGAACAAAAGCGAATCAAAAACAGTTTGTTAAAAAACTGCAACAATGTAGCTTCTATTAATTGATGCTTTTTTGTCCTTGAATTCAATAAGTTTGACGAAAGAATTGAACCGTATAATGTGGGTATTACAATTTATTGGTATCGGGATCTCAATCGCAATCCGGTACCTAATCGTGAAAGTTATGACGTCGTGGATCATAACTAAATCGCAGCGACGTCGTAATGAAAAAGTGATAATATTTTTACATTGCGAACCCGATGCCGATTGCGATCACGATGCCGATTGCGATCACGATGCCGATTGCGATCGCGATGCCGAAAATTGTGGTAGGGGCTTTATTATATGTCAATTTGTGTTATTTCGTGTTTTTTTTCATCCCCCATGACTCCACTCCACTACCCCCAACCCCTTACTGACTTCCCTTATGACGGTCGACGTCATGCGATATAACTACACGTCCGTACGTACGTCGTAAAACTCCAAATAATAACTAGAATTATAATCGTTCATAACTATATAAAATTTCCAAATTTATATATAAATATTGTTCCCAATTTCAATTTAAATTTTTTTTTTTTTATTTTTTTTTATTTTTATTTTTGCAACTCTATTGTGTAAATGGCTAGTTTTATTTATAGTGCTCTGCGTAAATCAGTTCTACAACTGAATAGGTTTCATACAGGTGACATTAAGAAATTGAACTGGTGGAATACCCCGTCGTTACAAACAACTTTTTCTCTTATACATCGGCAAAGTTATTTTGTTGATAATCTGTGGCTTGTCCATCAGTTCACTTAATTTGCTTTATTGTTGTCGCTCTGAGTTGCAAAAAGCCATTTGGATAGACATTCAATAAAGAAAGTGTTCGGAACCTACAGGGTTTGTTTAGTCGCTTTAAATTAAAGTCCCTCACTGAAAATCAGTTTCGTTACTGAGTGGGTAGACTCTAAATGTGAATTTATTTATTTTAATTACAGTGCAAACAGTAACACGTGTAGTTATTGTTATGACGTATTGGCGTGTCGGTGTTTATATAGGATTCGATGTTTGGCCATTAGTTCGTTGAGTGGTCGGCTAATAGGGACTCCTGCTGGTTGCCCGCATTGCCGCATCATACTGTGTAGCGCTAATAGTCTACCTGGGACATCCATCATTATACCAATACTCTGTATCTAGCTGGCCTTAAGCCCGATTCACAATTGAAATTAGAGTTGCAATAGTGAAATAGTAATAAGGTTTAAGCGAATTGGAACATGCAATAACAATGCTGTGGTTCACAACTGTCACAGTGGATTGAAATAGTCATAAGAATTGAATCAATTCCATTTCTAATTTCAACTTCCCATGATGCACCTTATGACGAACCAATCAGAACGCAGAAGAGGCATACTAGAAGGTCAACTACGGAAATGAAAACAAAAACAGTGGCACCGGATATTTTGCTGTTATAGTCAATGATAGTAAGTACACAATTAAGGCGCTGCGTTGACTACTGAAATAAGCAACTAGTCATCGGTTGTGAACCAGTTGATTGTTATTTCACTATTTCACTGTTTCTTATTGCAACTCTTATTTCAATTGTGAATCGGCCTTGAAGGCCGATGCTTACGACAGGGAAAGAAGATTCCTTAAAATAAAAACCGGGCGAAATTAACGTTATTTTTTTTTGTTATATCTTGAGAACGCCATTATTAAAAAAGTGATAAATTCGCGCATTTTAGTTTCGTAAGAACTTAACTAAAAGGTGTAATGATGCTTTGTTAAGCAGTTTAGAGTGCGGCTGGGCTACCGCAAGGCGTGGCCTACACTCCAGCCTGAGCCTGAGGCCTGAGCGTTGTATCATGTAACCTACTATATTAGTTCTACAATAAATCTTACTTTAATACATGTAATGTCTTTTATTGGAACATCATCACATGGTGTCAGAAGTGGAAATACAACCGGGCTACAGCAGCAACTATAGATTGAAGACAAAACGTGTGATTACTGTGCTATTAAGTGATTAAAGATATGGCACATGCTTCAACCAGCTTCAACCCGCCACCATGCCTGGATCTCTCCGGCAACGTGAGCGAGAACTGGCGACGTTTCCTACAGAAGTACAAGATATACATGAAAGCTACAGGTAAAGAAACCAGCAAAGATGAGTCTGTGAAAGTGGCAATACTACTGAACTTTGTGGGCGATGAAGCGTTAGAAGTTTTTAATACGTTTGTCTTCGAGACGGGTTTAAGTGCCGACAAGATAGATGATGTCATCACGAAATTTGAAGAATACTGTAACCCACGAAAAAACCTAATATTTGAACAAAGCAAGTTCTTCACGCATATTCAAAAGGAGGGAGAGCCTTTTGACAAGTTTCTTACTGAATTGAAACTCAGGTCGGCGACGTGTGAATTCGGAAATCAGACTGAACAAATGCTCACTATGCGTGTAGTTCTGGGAATTCACGACAAAGCGCTACGGGAACGCCTACTTCGTATTCCTGACCTGAACCTAAAGAAAGCATCCGAATACTGCCGTGCAGCGGAAGTGAGTAAGCAGCAAGCTGGAGAACTTGACGGGTCTGCCAAGGCGGTGGATTACGTCAGCCGGAGGCGTGACTATGGGCGTGACGTCACGGAGAAGCCAACATCTGACAGACGGCAAGAAGAGACGTCAAGCACGTCAAACACACAGCGGTATAAGAAAGACTGCAAATATTGTGGGTACAAGCATGCTCCAAAGAAGTGTCCTGCCTTTGGACAAAAGTGTAGTGCATGTAAAGGTTTCAACCATTTCAGTAAAGTGTGTAGGAATAGCAATGCGACGAAAAAGAAAATCCATGAACTGAATGAATATGATGAACATAACCTACCGATTACTAACAGTGATGATTCGGATGAGGAAGGTGTACAGGAAGTATACATGAACTCATTAGAAATAATGAAGGAAGTACATAGTGTAGCTAGGCCTATGCCTAGACAGAAAGCCAGTTGGAATGCAAACATTCAGGTAGGCCAAGCTAAGAAAATGATTAACTTTAAGTTAGACACTGGAGCGGAAGTAAGTGTGATACCTTACAGCTGTTTCCAGGAACTTGGCTCAGATGTTGTAGACAAGCTTAATGAAACTAGAACAAAGCTTGTAGCATTTGGGGAAAGAGTTATAATTCCCAAGGGTAAAATCTCTTTAGATTGTAGTAAGGGTAAGAGGACTGCCCGAGTGACATTCATGGTGACAGATGTCAACAGCGAGCCTCTACTAGGACTTGATGCATGCGAGAGTCTTGGGCTCATTAAAAAGATAGATCACGTCAAAAAGATTGTAACTAAAGAGGAAATAGTCCAAGAATATAAAGATGTTTTTGATGGATTAGGGTCAATGCCGGGGGAGTACAATATTTCTTTGAAGGCAGAGGCAGAGCCCAAGATCGAGCCGTCACGTAGAGTACCATTAGCAATAAGAGATAAGCTAAAAGAAGCGCTTGACAATCTAATCGAAAAAGAAATAATCGAAAAAGTCACTCATCCTACTGAGTGGGTACACAATTTGGTTATTATCGAAAAACCCAGTGGTGATTTAAGATTGTGTTTAGATCCCACTGAGTTAAACAAGTTTGTTAGGAGGGAGCATTATCATATGCCAGTAGCAGCAGATGCAATTGCAAACTTGACTGGAAACAAGGTGTTTTCGATACTTGATTTGAAAGAGGGTTTCCATCAGGTGCGACTGAGTAAATCGTGCACTGATTTGTGTACGTTCAATACACCTTTTGGTAGGTATAAATTTCGAAGACTACCTTTTGGTCTTTCTTCAAGCCCAGAGGTGTTTCAACGCATGAATAATGAGTTATTCGAGGGAATCCAAGGTATACAAATTATAGCTGACGATATCATTGTAGCAGGCAAAGACCAGGAGACACATGACAGAGTTTTGCAACAGGTGTTTGAGAGAGCCCGAAAGACAAATGTAAAATTCAACAAGGAAAAGTTCCAATTCAGAGTGAGTGAAGTTAGTTATATGGGTCATAAAATAACTTCTGATGGAGTAAAAGCAGATCCAGAACGTGTTAGAGCTATCGTGGACATGCCTACACCTACTTCAGTGGCTGAGGTTAGGAGATTCTTAGGGATGCTAAATTTTGTACATCAGTTCATTCCAAATATGTCTCAGATATCAGCTCCATTGAGGTCCTTGTTACGTAAAGAGGTAGAGTGGGCGTGGGAACACGAACAGCAGACATCTTATGATAACTTAAAAAAAGTTTTGTGTGAAGCTCCGGTACTTTCTTACTTCGACCCAACGAAACCTTTAGTTTTACAGGTAGATGCTTCTAAAGCAGGGATGGGGGCATGTTTACTACAAGACAACCACCCTATAGCTTTCGCTTCACGAAGCATGACTGTTACAGAGGAAGCGTATGCTCAGATAGAGAAAGAACTAAATGCAATTGTGTTTGGTCTTACTAAGTTTCATTACTATACATATGGCAGAAAAGTACAGGTATTAACAGATCACAAACCACTGGTATCCATTGCAACTAAACAGATTAACAAAGTTTCACCTCGATTACAAAGATTGCAGTTAAAAATCATCAAGTATGACCTCGACATATCGTACTTACCTGGTAAGGATATGGTATGGGCAGACACATTGTCTAGAGCCTATCTTCGTGATATCAATGTTGATGATTCAGACATGATTAAGTTAGTACACAGTGTGTCCAAACATTTGCCTATGACAACTGAAAGGCGCAAACAGTTTCAAACTGAAACGAGCAATTGGGTAGTTGCACAGGAACTCAAGCAACTGCTACAAAAGGGTTGGCCTAGTCATAAACACTCAGTTCCTAGCTCGTGTAAGTTCTACTGGGACTTGCAGAATGACATTTCCGAGGAGGAGGGTTTACTTTTTGTAGGTAGTCGAGTGTTAGTTCCTCCTGCCTTAAGGCAATACATGCTTCAGATAGTTCATGAAGGTCATTTTGGAATAGAGAAAAGTAAGGTACGTGCTAGGAGTGTTGTATACTGGCCAGGTATAAATAAGGATGTGTACGATTATGTAAAGAAGTGTGTAACATGTGAACGTTTTGGTAAGCAAAACGCGAAAGAGCCATTGCTATCCCACCCAATACCAGACCGAGCTTGGCAAACTTTGGCTACCGACATTTTAGAATATGAGGGGAAAAGTTACCTAGTCGTTAAAGACTTCTATTCTAAGTGGATAGAGCTTGTTCAGCTCAAATGTAAAACAGCAGTAGAAGTAAGTTCAAAGCTAGAGTGTATGTTTGCTAGATATGGAGTTCCAGACAATATTGTCTCGGACAATATGCCCTTTTCTAGCTACAACTTCAAACAGTTTGCAGAAACGTGGAATTTCACTGTCGTAACATCCAGTCCGGAACATCCTAAATCTAACGGCATGGCGGAGAACGCTGTTAAATTAGCTAAGACTATGTTAAAGAAAGCTCGCTTTGATAATGTTAGTGTTTACAGGTCACTTCTTGAGTATAGAAACACCCCAATAACTGGAATAGGATTATCACCTGCACAGCTGTTAATGTGCAGAAAACTAAAATCTAATTTACCCATGAATGCCTCTATGTTGCAACCTGAAATTCAAAACCCGCAAACGGTGAGAAATGTGTTGTTAAAGGCACAAATCAAACAGAAATACTTTCATGACAAGAGTGCTATTTCTCTGCCACCTTTGGTACCTGGGGAGAATGTAGTAGTTCGAAGGGACAAGGTATGGGAACCGGCTGTTGTAAGCGGAGTGCATGATTCGCCACGGTCCTACTTTGTCAAAACTGCGCAAGGTAGTAGTCTTAGACGCAACAGAGGTGCGCTTAGACGATCAGAAAATGCTGTCAAAGAAACTGGTGTGGACTTTCTACCAGAAATGGGGGAAGGAAATCAAAGAGTGGGAAGCCCTAGTTCAGATATGACTGTAGCTAGACCTGCTTCACCTCCTGCAACCAGAAGTGGTAGGCAGACCCGAATGCCAGTTAAGTTTAAGGATTTTCACATGTAGTATGTTAAGCTAATAACTTGCTGTAGGCAGACTTAATTTTAGTATCTTGTAACATTAGTAAATATCTTTAGGCATGCTATATTCCTACAGTGTATCCATATTCCGGGATGGAAAGGTGTAATGATGCTTTGTTAAGCAGTTTAGAGTGCGGCTGGGCTACCGCAAGGCGTGGCCTACACTCCAGCCTGAGCCTGAGGCCTGAGCGTTGTATCATGTAACCTACTATATTAGTTCTACAATAAATCTTACTTTAATACATGTAATGTCTTTTATTGGAACATCATCACAAAAGGTTCAAATATTTTATCGTTACCAATAATTTTACATTACCAATAATAACCGTAATAATTAAATGTTAGTTATATCTTGCATTGAGCCGCAGTGTCAACCGACTTCACTGATATGCAGGCGAGTGACAGGTAGACATTCAGACGGATAGACATATAGGCAGACAGGTAGACACTCAGACAGACATATAGTCAGACAGGTAGACATTCAGACAGGTAGACATATAGACAGACAGGCAGAAAGATAGACATAGTCAGACAGACATGCAGACACACAGACAGACAGACAGACAGACAGACAGACAGACAGACAGGCAGGCAGGCAGGCAGACAGACAGACAGACAGACAGACAGACAGACAGACAGACAGACAGACAGGCAGACAGACAGACAGACAGACAGACAGACAGACAGACAGACAAAGAAAGAGACAGACAGACATACTTACAGATACACAGGCAGGCAGGCAGACAGGTAGGCAGACAGACAAGGAGGCAGATAGACATAAAGACAGATAGACATAAAGACAGACAGACAGGCAGATGAGGCCAAGTCACATTTGATTCAACGAACGATCGAATAGAAATTCCGTTCTCCTCTCATTGGTCAATCAAACTGTTGGATACAATTAAATTTCAAAGACATTCAAGAAGGCGAGTTAATTAATGTCCAAAGAAGTTGACAAAGCCGGCCGGCGTGAATGCGGCGTCCAGCGAGCAACGGTTGTTAGCGTATTGTGAGCTCTGAGCTGTGAGGTGGGCGGGGGCCTAACGACAGTTAATTGAAACTAGGTACAGGCGGCGTCAAAAGTTACTACTATCGTGTTACGTTGTAAATAGGACCACCAATTTTTTTTTCATATCTTGATTGAGAACGCATCAAGGTATTGAAAAAAGTGAATCCTACGCGTAATTAGGTTTAGTATCAGTTTAACATTTGCTTTTAAAGCTGGCAACTTCTTTATCAGTTAAACACTTAATTTTAAAACTGGCAAATGTTGTTTAGCAAATTGTTACGATGGTTATTGCGTAAATTAATTACAGAAATGGAAATAACAAATAAAAAAATATTCGAAAGTTTTTAAATTCATTGTTTAGCTGAACAATACAAAACCAAATTCCGCTAGGTTAGGTTAGGTTAGGTTAGGTTAGGTTAGGTTAGGTTAGGTTAGGTTAGGTTAGGTTAGGTTAGGTTAGGCTAGGCTAGGTTAGGTTAGGTTAGGTTACATTATGCTAGATTAGTAGGAATCACAGCATTTACAAGATGTATTTTGTAGGAGTAGGAGTTGATTGCTCCAAATCGATCCTCGTCTGAAAGGATTTACTTGAGGAGTGAACTGGAAACTAGCTTTTATCTAATTCCTGTTTTCTTTTCTTCTTTCAGGTAAGGAACTAACTACACTTGCGTTTTAAAACTCGATGGATGCCCGTTTGAACGTCGTGCGTGACACGTAAAGTACAATACTGACATTATATGGTTTCTCTTTAGTCTCTACTCTATCGAAAACACATTGACAGTACTATTTATTGTATTTTGATTCCCCATACTATAGGGCACTAGCAACACCGAAATACAACAATGGAACAAATGAATTGAACTGATGGACAAACCATCAGCTGTCAAAATAATAAAACTGCAACCAAAGAAATAAAAACAAGTGTAGCAATAGTAACTGCTCGCCATTTAAAACTTTTAATGATAGACAACGACTAAGTTAAAGTTTTGTATTTGTATTTGTTTGTTTTGTTTTCCAAAATCAGACGAAATTATTTTTTGACAGCTTGTTGTTTGTCCATCGATTCAATTCATTTGTTTCATTGTTGTCTTTTGGTGTTGCTAGTGCCCTATACAACACAGACATGAAAACGTAGTGTTATGGTATTTTGTGCTCATTGTGGGATAGTTGGGTAGGTCAAATTATCAATGGTAAAATAATGCCAGTATTTACATTTTGACTGGAGAACACCTTTTAAAATACCTCAATATAAATTAAATAACACCCTGATACTTCAACTTTGCTTCTCTAGTTTTTTCCCCACTCTAAAGGAAAACCGCGAAGGGTACCTCTACGTTAAAAACCGCAGAAAAGTGTCATTTTTTAATTTTATCTCAAGACTGCAACATAAAATCGAAAATCTGAATCAACAGCGCACTGTGTTTTGGTAAACCCTACAGATAATGAAATGTTATGATAATTAGCGTCGTTATTTTTATTATTAAATCGATAATTAGTAATAAAATTAATTAGAAATAAAAACAATACTGATTTTAATTTAAAGTCGATCGATGAAGTGAACTACCCATCCAATACAACAATTACACTATTCAAATTAAATGGTCATGAAAAAATACTTTTTTTATTCTAAATTATGAATTTCAAGAATTATTATTACATATGAGTAGCATTTGAAATTATATATTTTTTTTATTAATAAAGTATATTTATAGTTTCTAATTTGAGTAGATTTGACGTGAAATTGACACACCAACGCGTCTCGAAAACGGATCGCGTTCGATCATCTTTTTCAAACGTATTCATGTTCGTCATGAAGTTATCTACATTTAGGACGAAAATTTGTTACAATATATTACTTTTTGAAGGTGCTACGCAAAGTTATACGATTGAAAGTGTAGGTTTTTGTTCAGTTACAATGTATAACATAGGGAATTCCAACGCATTTCAACACTCAATAAATAAAAAACTAATAGCGTGTTACATCTCCAAGGATGATTTAGGATAGTCAATGATGAGTAATGTCACTAATTACACGAATGCATAAGAAACGATGATTATTTATTAGTACTACGAATATTAAAATACTACAAATTACAGTGAATACATGGAACACACAATCACCCAGCACCGTGTCCGGTCACTAGGCTCTCACGTTCCACACTGCCCCTCACACTCTCCCAGGCCTTGACCAAGGGCCCTCTTCGGTCCGCCCACCCCAACCTGAC
Source organism: Isoperla grammatica (assembly GCA_945910005.1). Taxonomy (NCBI): domain Eukaryota; kingdom Metazoa; phylum Arthropoda; class Insecta; order Plecoptera; family Perlodidae; genus Isoperla; species Isoperla grammatica. Next base: position 18,035 of record CAMDTW010000633.1, read on the forward strand.
ATAGAGGAGGAGGGGTGGTAACCCTACATTCTCCCCCCAGATTTTATAACACAAGGAGTAATAAAATCTTTAAGTGAAGCAACAATGGTCACAATTTTTTTTTTTTTTTTTTTTAAATAGGTCCAAGTACAAATTACAAACCAAGTACTGAGTCCATACGAAACTACTTAAAACTAATACAAAACAATCTTCTAGTAATAAAAAAAAGGGAGACAAATGAAAACAACACAATACAATACATTCCAACCAAAACACCTTTTGAAAACTCTTACACTTTGAGTGGTTGGTTATATTTTTTTAAATTAATCACATTGAAAATGCCCTTATCTTTTTCGTGTTCATCAAGTAACTGATATGCATTATTCCCCACTTTCCGATGAATAATATATGGGCCTTCGTAGAGCATAAAGAACTTTGCAATTTCACGGTTAGCCGCACTGGACAAGTGATTGGACTGTAGCAACACCAGGTCGCCAGGCTGAAATGTCGTTGGTTTAGACTTCTTGTCATGCGCCATCTTCCGCCTCGCAGCTCTGGATTCTAGTCTCTCCCGAGCCAAAACTGTTTTACGTGGTGTGTCATGTTGTTGTAGTGGATGGGGCGGATCTCCGAGTAAATCAGCTATTATTGATTCCGGATTGCAGCCGAACTGTAATTCATAAGGTGTAAAGCCGGTCGCATCGTGCACTGTCACGTTAAACCATTTTTGAATATACGGCAAAACCATGCTCCATGAAGTGTGTTTGTTAGCACAGTATGTACGGAACACGCGGCCGAGTTCGCGCATTACTCGCTCTGTCGGGTTGCTCTGCGGATGTCTGATGGAGGAATGAAGGGGAATTATTCCTTCATTTTCCAACTCTCGGTACCACTGTCGGGCCGTGAATTGACTCCCGTGATCTGCCAATATCTTGCAAGGCCGACCAACGTTGGGGATATAATCATTTTGTAACTTGTTTAGAATAGCGGCCGTCGTTGCTCGTTTTAAAGCGTATACTGTTACGTACTTTGTGAACGCATCGACGAACACTAAGATGTAACTCACCCCACCTTTTGACTGTGGAAGAGGTCCGTATAAATCTGTGGTTACCAACTCATTTGGGGAATGCGAGATCACGTGGGCCATCTCTCCTCGCAGTCCACGGGTTGCACACTTCGCGCGTTGACAGGTGTCACAAGAGCGTGTAAACTTAACGATGTATCTGCGCATATTTTTCCAATAGAAATTATTGCTTATTAGTTTGAACGTTTTATACGAGCCCATGTGGCCATAAGCGACGTGGTATGACTCGACTACCGTGATGTAATCATTTTTAGGTACAACAACCCTCCGCGAAAGGTCATTGCGCCCTTTGTGATAAAGTATTTGTTTACATAGTAGGTAGGCTGATGTTGTGTCTGCTCCGTCATCTGTTTCCAGGTTGTGCGCGAGATCAGGGTCTGCCCGCTGTCGCTCGGGTAGAACACGCGCCCATTCCCGCAAGTTGGTTTCGGCTTCCGCTACCACGTCCATAATAGCCGGGATTCGATCCGTCCCTGTTAGTGTGTCTTCACGATCACGTGTACTTGAAGATGGCGCTCGGCTCAGGGCATCGGCTACTACATTATCTTTTGCGGGGCAGTATTTGATATCGAACTGATACTGCTGGAGAATTAAAATCCACCGCGTGAGTCGGCTACTGAGTAGGCGACACTGACGAATGAATGATAGGCTCTTGTGGTCTGTCCAGATTGTAAATTTTTCACCAATAAGGAAATGGCGAAATTTTTGCACGGCATAAACAATGGCGAGGGCTTCTTTTTCGGTAGTAAAATACCGTGTCTCTGGGCCTTTCAAAGCCCTGCTCGCGAAAGCGATTACGCGACGCTCGCCACTCTCATCAACTTGAAATAGCTGCGCGCCCACTCCTATGTCGGAGCTATCTGTCGCGAGGTGGTATGGCACACCAGGTATAGGGTGGTGTAGCATGACGAGGCTGAGGAACAAAGACTTTGTGTTTTCAAAAGTCTCATTCATTTCATCATTCCACACCCACTTGACACCGGTCCTGAGTAACATGTATAAAGGCCCCACCACGTGTGCGTACTGGTCGCAAAACCGTTTAAAGAATGTACACATGCCTAAGAACCGACGTAATTGCTTAGCGTTTCGTGGATGGGGGAAATCCACAATAGGTCGTACCTTATCAGCGTCCACTCGAACACCCTCAGCTGAGACAATGTGCCCTAGGTAATTTACTTCAGCTTGCAAGAATTGACATTTTTCAATCTTTACAGTAATTCCTACATTACTGAGAGCTGTAAACACAGCATCCAGGTGTTGTAAATGCGACTGTAAATCGGGCGACGCTATCAGAAGGTCATCTACGTAAATGGTGACGTAACGTTTTATGTCTGTATTCAATATTTTATGTAGACAACGTGTCAGTCCTGCCACACTCGATTGTAACCCAAAGGGCACAACACAATATGTGTAAGAAATACCATTGTGTAGAAATGCAGTGTATTTCCTGTCTTGTTTACGTAAGGGAAGCTGCCAGAAAGAGTTTGTTAAATCTAAAGTAGTGAAATACTTCATTCCATGGAACTTTTGTAAAGTCTCTTCTATGGGGGGTGGACTATCGTTTTGTGGACACATACGACTATTCAACAAGCGTCCGTCTAAACAAATGCGCACCGACCCATCTGGCTTTACGACGGTGACCATTGGGTTTATGTATGAGGACGGGGCAGCCTCTATTATATTCCATTCGAGCATTTGACGGACTTGGTCATCCACCGCCTGCCTCTTCGATAGTGGTATGGGGTAAGACTTTTGTAAAAATGGAGTATTGTCTTTCATTTCTATTGTATGCTCAAACCCTTCTATACGGCCAGGCACAACAGAGAAAAGTGCTTCATGTTTCAAAAGTAAACGCTTGATTTCCTGGGCCTCCATAGAATCCGCGGGTAAAGATTTAACGTTTTGTTTGGCTTGTGCACCGAACCCTGGGTCTTTTAGAGTTTCCTTTTTATCTAATGTGCATTGTTGATCAATATACACCTCATTGCTCACAAGGGACAAGTGCTTTCCCACGTCCTGTGGGGAACAACTCAAGAATAAAGGAACGATCTGTTGTTCGGCCTGCTCTCCAATATACATAAGGCGATCTAAGAAATGTAATTTCGCCTTATTTTGAACAAGCCAATCAGACCCAATAATCATAGAGCGGTGTAGATTAGGGACTATTAAGAAGGTCATGTCGTAAACAGTATCTTGTATCGAAACTGGTAAGAAAGTTTGCGCATTTACACGCTGACTATTATTCATAAAAGCACCCGCAATCAAAATGCTGCGAGCGGGTAACAGTGGAAAGTTTGAAATTTGCAAAAGTTCCTTCCAAAACTGTTCAGATATGCATGTAATTTCGCTACCGGTATCAATAAGAGCATTTACATGAAGATTACAAACACTTACATCTATCTCAGGCGCATGCGTAGTCGGTGTCTCTGCGTAGGCCCCTGAAGATTCTTCGTGATTGAGGTCGCGTTGCGTTGCATCTTGATCGAAAACATTGATGGTATTCACGTGTCGAATATCGTCACTCCTGACCTGGTGTCGAACCGGAGACAGCGGAGTGTCCTGTCCCGTTACAGCTCGTTTCCCGCCGACTCAGTTGGTATGTCCTGCTCTTCCCTGGCGACGACGTCTAGGTCCTGTGTCACCGTCACCGCGTTCACTCGTGGCGCCTGGTTCCTCGGCGGCCCAGCGTCGCGACGCGGCGTCCCATGTCGTTGCTCCCTCCAGTTGTCCGTATACGGCTGTTGAGGGTGTAGACGTTGTTGCGTCGATCCCATCATCTGCGGTGACTGCGAGCCACCTGTAGGCCGTCGAAATCCGTCTGGAGCATTTCCTTGACGCAACATTACTTCACGTTCTCGGCGTCGCGTCGCCGCGTCATCAAACCCGCGGAGTAGATGCAGCAGCGCGTGGGGTGTTTTCACATTCGCTGACAGGATCGCGTGCTCCACATTCGATGGGAACAAATGCGAAATCTGCCGAACAAACGCGTCGTCGGACATGTATGATGACACGTGCTGTAAGCGGCTCTTCCATGAAAGAAAAAACTCGGTCATCGTACCGTGCGTTTTCTTATCATAGTAGTCCTGGTGGAACTTGATGAGCACAGCATCCTGTGCGTTCGCCGACCAAAACATCTCACGGAAGGCAACCTTAAACTCTTGCCACGAACGCCAAGTCTGGCGAAATGCCGCCCCCCAGTCCTTTGCAACACCCTCCAGTTGTCGGAGAGCTAACAGTAACTTCTGTCCTTCTGGGACGTTATATTGACCAAACTGTTCTTCCATCTCCTCAAGAAAAGTTACCGGGTGAATTTTCCCGTCATTTTCGAACCGCGGAAAAGATGCCATAGGCACGGGACCCATCCCGGTAAACACCGCGTCAGCGCCTAACCCACGTCCAGACGGTTGTTGAGGGGGTGGCGTTTGCTCCCGCGAAACCTCTAACGCGCCAATGCGGTCGAGAACTGCTGACAACTGCGTAGTTATCGCAGTCAGCACTGCATTTACCGCCTCCATGCCGTCAGGCGCGGCAGCCGAACTTGCTTCACTATGTGTCTCTCCTCCACGCGTTAGAACCATGTCGAAAGAGAAAAAAATTTGTCTTTGAAATTATATAGATAAACCACGCACTTGCGTACACGCGCGTCACCGAAAAAAGTTCGCCAAATAATGATAATAACCCACGCACTTGCGTTCACGCGCGACACAGAAAAAAAAATTCGCCAAATAATGATAATAACCCACGCACTTGCGTACACGCGCGTCACAGAAAAAAAAGTTCGCCAAATAATGATAATAACCCACGCACTTGCGTACACGCGCGTCACAGAAAAAAGTTCGCCAAAATAATGATAATAATCCACGCACTTGCGTACACGCGCGTCACAGAAATTTTTTTTGCCAAATAACGTTAGTAAAACACGCACTTGCGTACACGCACGTTTAAAAAAATGTTTAGGTCTAGTACGTTGGGCGCCAGTTGTTACATCTCCAAGGATGATTTAGGATAGTCAATGATGAGTAATGTCACTAATTACACGAATGCATAAGAAACGATGATTATTTATTAGTACTACGAATATTAAAATACTACAAATTACAGTGAATACATGGAACACACAATCACCCAGCACCGTGTCCGGTCACTAGGCTCTCACGTTCCACACTGCCCCTCACACTCTCCCAGGCCTTGACCAAGGGCCCTCTTCGGTCCGCCCACCCCAACCTGACATAGAGGAGGAGGGGTGGTAACCCTACAAGCGGTAGGTGCATATTTTTTTCTACAATATTCACAAGCTTAATCTCAACTTGCATTACATACAATTTGAATGATTTATATTACATGTACAGTTATTATCGATCGACTTTAAGACACAACTTACAGCATTCAGTGTGAAGGGCTTACTAAACCACAGTGTGCTGTTGATTCAGATGTTCGATTTTGAATTCCATTCTTGAGATTTAATTTAAAAATGAAAACTTTGTGCCGTTTTTGACCTAGAGGTATCCTTCGCTCATAAGGCGAATGGGTATTTAAACCGCCCAAAATAAATGCTTTTTATTATATCATGAGAACGCTTCCAAATATTGAAAAGTGATTCTGGTCGTCTTTGGTTTAGTATCAGCTACACAATGGGCTTAAAATATTCACTGTTTTCGTTATGATTATTTTATTTATAATTTAATAATAAATTATTACCATCAACATAAAATAACGACCGTGAAGATATATATATTTTTTTACTATTTAAACCCATTGTGTAACTGATACAAAACCAACGGCAAGATCAGAATCACTTTTTCGATATTTGGAAGCGTTCTCATGATATAATAAAAAAAACATTAATTTTGCGTGATTTTAATACCCAGTCCTGTTAAAGTGCTCTAAAACATCATCATGCTCGGTGTTGTCATCATTAAACACAAACAAAAACAAATCGTTACGATGTGAATCTGGGTTCACCACTTGACCTCATAGAAGATGAGTCGACACTCTTGACACTTTGTTTACTGCGTTCAACAGGTTTTTGTAAATTCCAGTCCACTGTTAGAATAACTAGCAACGCCCACATACACATGACTATTGACTGTGCTGCCATCTGGTGGGGATATCTGACAACACTCGTGTTTTTCCGTACTGGGCTCAGGACAGTCGCAGTGCTAAAACTACGCGTAACTATCAGAGGTGTACTAGTATTTTTTTTCTTTTTTTCCCCGTACGAATACCCGTTATAGGGTGCACATCAGCTTTACCTGATGTGCCCCTCTTTAGGTGACTAACAAGGTTATTAGGGTGTTTGATAGTTAGGAAGGAATGTCCGAGGGCTATTAATAGGACTCAATCCTAGCATTCGCCTTTACGACTGAGGAAAACCTCGGGAAAACCTTCAGTCAGAACTGCCGGTGTCCGGAATCGAACCAGCGACCTCCCGAATTAGAGTATCCCGTCTTACCGCTGAGCCACCTCTATCGGTGTGTACTAGGATGTATATAGGATGGATTTAGGTGTACATATGTGTACTGGGATGGACGGATTCCGTAACCGCCTCTTCTTTGCAGCCAGGAAGACGATTTGAGGGACTTTTGGCGCAGTGATTAAAGTGGACTGTGAGAAGTATCCACTACTGCTGTGCAGTGTAGACAAAGGGGGTACGCCGGGGGGTCTGGGGGGGGAGGATGCGTCCCCTCAGTTTTGCCCCCTCAGACAATTTTGTTTGGGTGTTTTGTCACAAACACGTTTAAATGACTTTGGACAGTGGTTAGGGGTCGAGGACCCAAGCTAAAATAATACTTTTGTGGTGAGAAAAAACAAAAATTGAAACATTTACTTCATAAAATAACATTAGATGAGTCCAAAACGTTCAACATAATTCGCAAGTATGCAAAACATCGAACAAAAATTGGCATACCGTTAGTAATTTAGGTAACGGTATGCATACCGTCGCAAACCGCCCCACTGACTTTTGGGAACCCTCAGATGTCGAACAAATGGATAAGAACGTAATGTAAAATAAAACATACCGTGCTGCTATCTGGTGGTGGCACCAGGCAACAACACGTACTCCCGCTTCGCCTTAACTAGTTCCAAACATGTATTCTTTTTTTCTTCGCTAACGTCATCAAATTAATTTCCTATTACTTTCGTTCTCGCATCTCACATTGTCAAGCTATTCAATACTGACTTTGATGTTAATTGAAACCTAATTCAGAAGCTTTAATCAAATTTAAACTCGCCTTGGCTTAACAATATTGAGGGCCGGTCTTACAATCTCCTTATAAAAAAGTTATTTGTAGCAATTTGGAGGATTTCAAGGGTTTTGATTGGTGGTTGCCATGGAGACAACAAGCTATTCGGTGAATACGTAGTTATTGGGACATTGTAAGACTGGGGATTAGTCTTTTTTTGCCTGTACAATCTCCGACATTAGTAAGTCAAGGGTATAGTAGATATATTCTATATCGACACCCTTTGGGCTGGTTCGTGCTCATAAGTGAGTGTTCAGTAATTATTGAATTAATTAATTCATAATTTAATGAATTAATTAAATAATTGACTATATAGAAATAACAATGGTTGTAATTGCAATAGTAATGAAAGTTTTAAAATTCAATGTTTAGCTGATGCAAAACGAAATTCCGCATAGGAATCACATTTTTTAATATCTTGAAGCTTTCTCAACTGATATCAATAAACACGTGAACTTAGCGCGATCCCGACAGCCAAAAAAATGTAAACCAAACAATTAAGCAAAAATGTCTAAAAAAAGAAAACCCGGTCAAGCCCAAAACGTAGATCAACCACTGTAACAAACCATAAAAGGGCACACTTACTAAAACACCCATTTCTAAAGAGGCTCAACATAAAATTGTGGCCATGCCCATTATTTTATTTAATATAGCGATTGAATTAAATAAACAAAATACATAAATGTTTACAATACTTAATAATTGATAACAAAATATATTAATAACAATAACAAATTTAATTGATTCATTAAAAACAACGTGAACTTAACGACAGCCAAGAAAATGTGATAACCATTAATGACCAAATAATTCCAAGAAAGTGATGTATCCGTATATAGGTCTCTCACAGCAAGAAGTAAGATGGTATCAGCATCGCCCACATTTAGTTTCCAACTTAACAAGCGCGAATCACTAACGTTTTTCCCCGATTATTTAATACTATTTGTTTGCGGTAAGTTTTTTGACGGTAACGTACAAGAAAACGTGCAAGCAAAGCAGGTTTCCGTCAAAAAACTTAACGCAACTAAATTGTACTAGATAATCGGGAAAAACGTTAGTGATTCGCACTTGTTAAGTTGGAAACTAATTGTGGGCGGTCCTGACTCCCTTGACACTTAACCTGTTTACATGGCGGACTGAGTCCGGTACTGAGTACGGTCCAGGGACATGTAAACACCTAAAAGATGGGACCGAACCGACTGGGTCCGGTCCGCCAAAAAAGCTAAACCGCACCGAAAGACCGACTCAGTCCTATCATGTAAACGGGTAGAACGTACTGACATGAAGAACTGAAACTTTGAACGAACGATGTTTGGAAAATGATTGTAGTTGCCATCAACAAAAATCAAGTAAAATATTTACAACAGCTTGGAAACTTTTGTTCGCCGGGATGCATCTTTAAATTAATTTTATACGGCAGAAGGAAAAAGTAGGGTTATGTATGACCAATGTGGCGCGAGACCGAAATCAAGTTTGCGTACACCTTCATATAAACGCAAGCGGCCATGACAGTTCTCAGTCTGGTACTCAGTACGGTCCGCCATGTAAACATCCACACTAGTTCGTTTTGTTCATACATAACCCTACTTTTTTCTTCTGCCATATAAAATTAATTTAAAGATGCATCCCGGCAAACAAATGGTTACAAGCTGTTGTTAATATTTTACTTGATTTTTTGTTGATGGCAACTACAATCATTTTCCATCTTATTCACCTACAAACAGCGTTCGTTCAAAGTTGCAGTTCTTCAAGTAAGTACGTTCTACCCGTTAACATGATAGGACTGAGTCGGTCTTTCGGTACGGTCTAGCTTCTTTGGCGCCATGTAAACATAGCTTATCTTACTTCTTGGTGTGAGAGACCTTTAACTGTACTTTATAGAGTTGGACTCAAGTTAGTTCTTACTCCGCACGGACTCTGCGTGGCGCGCAAACAGTCTCGTAATCACATTTAATAATCATGACTTGTCAATAATGTCAAGTCACTGAGTTACGCCTCTTAGTTAACAATAGTGCACACACTGCGCTTGCGCCTGGCGGCCACTCACCCAACAGCCGGCCGGCAGATGGCAGACTATAGATCGTGCACGCTAGCACTATACACTACACTCACTACAGGACCTAATTTAGTGCGCAGCTGGACACTGTTTGCGCAGTTGCAAAAGTTATTTGCGCAGCTGAAATTTGTGATTTGTGCAGTTAAGAATTCGTCTTTAAAAGAATTGATAGAATAAAAAATATATTCTTTTTATTTTATTTCTTAATCTTATAGGGCTTATACTAAATCAACAAGTATATTCTTCAAATTCTTAAAGTCAATTTAACTTAGTATGTTTTCTGGAGGTAAGCGCTTGGTGAATTGCGGTAGTAAACCTAATAAAATGTATTAGACCATCTCAAGCCATTTAAACACGTTCTTGAAAAAAGATTTTTTTAAATCCCCTGCGGGGCTAACCTCAGCCCCCCAGACCCCCCAGCGCTTTGCCTCTAAAGACTTGTTTTGTTTGCACAGTTACACTTTTTCTTTAAATTAGGCACTGACACACTATTAACTAGGTAAGGTGGGTTGTCCTCATGAATTATGTAAAATTATCTTTACTTAAGTATTTTCATGCCCAGAGTGCGAATTGACGGGGGGGATGGGGGGGTTTCCCCTCTCTGGAATTTCATCCCTGGCTCTGGTTTACTGAAAGGTATCCCCACCTCTGAATACCCATCTCATCTCATATCTCGTAACGTTAATAAATAATGCGTCAATTTACACATAGCCAGGAAGTGTCTGTACATTAATAAACCAAACCAATGAACTCTCAAATCGCTACTAATGCCATCTCGAGGGCAATAATACCTAAACAAAATGTTGCCTACGGTGGCTGGGGCTTTACCCCAGATCCCTTACTACCCACATAGATACTATACTTGGGCATCCCCCCCCCCCCCCCCCTCTGCCAGGCCATCAATTTGCACCCTGCTCATGCCTACGGGCTACCAAGAACTAAGGAGTAGTAGTAGTAGTAGTAGTAGTAGTAGTAGTAGTATTTATTTATTTTGCCATGTTATACATATTTTTACATAGTATGGGATACAGTTGCAGAGAACTTCCAATAGAAGTAGAGTATACTTGTGCATTGGAAGCTCTCTACATAATTTCAGCAAATTAAAATAAATAAGTATATAAGGTGAGAATGTACAAGAATAATAATAAGACATTAAACATTGTTTAAATCTAACCTACAAAGGGAACGAGAAAAGAAAGTGAATAATAACATAATTATTTCCTGTAACCTATAACCTAACAGAGCAGTAACCTAACCTAACAGAGCAGTAACCTACAACCTAACAGAGCAGTAATTTATGTACTTGGGTAGTAGAAAATATGGTTTTAGGAATTTCAAGAATTCAAGTCAAGGTTTAGCTTGATAGTTATAACTCTTGGCCTAGGTCTAGTCTTAACGTTGTGTTATTACGCCGTAGGTTGTGAAAATGACATCGTTTTCACCTAAAAAATGAATCGAAAAAGGAATAAAAAGCCGGATCTCCAAAAAACTTAAAAATCGTTTGCTACGCGTATTTTCTTCAACTGCGGCCGTATTCATAGTTCCCACGTGACGTCACAGCGGCCATGATTGCGACACAATTCATGTAGACCTATCCTAGATCATTGGCAAATACTATTTAGATTCAATAAATAAACCTAATTTAGAATTTAAAAAGTAAAAATAAGTAATACAGAAATAAAAATATTACCACACATACCAATTTTATTCGAAAAACATGCTGAATTTTAAGCAGCTAAGGTTGGAATTCATAGTCGGCCCCTACACCTAGGGGCGCCCATTGTTACCAAGGTAACAATTGTTTCCATGTTATTTCCCATAAACAAAACATATCCATAGCAACAATGGGTGCCCCTAGGTGTAGGAGCCGACTATGAATTCCAACCTAAGAGTTTCTGTGTTGTACTATAGCAGGCTTCAATTGTTTCTCCATGGCAACGTCAAAGTTTGATCACAAATGTGGCCGCCACGCCCAAAGATGTGACGTACGTGCAACCTATGGAATGCTTCGTTCACAGCTGACAGTGGCGCATTCTCGTGTCGAAGATAAGCACGAATAGCATATAGGCACCGAGTTTGGCCACTGATGGCGCTAGTGAAAACGAATGAAGCGCTCAAGTGGCAATGTCACGCAACTTAACGATGAAGCAGCGACGTTCTTCCTACGTCGATAACGGCAAAATTGTGAATTTAAAAATTTTGGGCAGACTATGAATCCCATCAGTCCATGATAAAAGGCGCAAGGCGCCAAATAAATCAGGGAACGTTTTAGACTTACGAAAAACAAACAACACAAAACAAACACAAACAAAACCAGACAATAGAACACCCACAAAACGAAACAACAAAACACATCAACAAGAAAAAACAAAGAACAAAAAACATGATATTTCATAGTAATATCCGGCACTATTTTCAACCGCAGGTATAAATCTTCACCAATAAGTTGCTACATTTGGCCACATATAGCGCTGTATGTACTAACACACGGTTACCTTTATAGTCTTCACCAATAAGTTGCTACATTTGGCCACATATAGCGCTGTATGTACTAACACACGGTGCCTAAGTTGCTACATTTGGCCACATATAGCGCTGTATGTACTAACACACGGTGCCTAAGTTGCTACATTTGGCCACATATAGCGCTGTATGTACTAACACACGGTGCCTTTATAGTCTTCACCAATAAGTTGCTACATTTGGCCACATATAGCGCTGTATGTACTAACACACGGTGCCTAAGTTGCTACATTTGGCCACATATAGCGCTGTATGTACTAACACACGGTGCCTAAGTTGCTACATTTGGCCACATATAGCGCTGTATGTACTAACACACGGTGCCTTTATAGTCTTCACCAATAAGTTGCTAAATTTTGCCACATATAGCGCTGTATGTACTAACACACGGTGCCTATATAGTCTTCACCAATAAGTTGCTGCATTTGGCCACATATAGCGCTGTACGTACTAACACACGGTGCCTATATAGTCTTCACCAATAAGTTGCTACATTTGGCCACATATAGCGCTGTATGTACTAACACACGGTGCCTTTATAGTCTTCACCAATAAGTTGCTACATTTGGCCACATATAGCGCTGTATGTACTAACACACGGTGCCTATATAGTCTTCACCAATAAGTTGCTACATTTGGCCACATATAGCTCTGTATGTACTAACACACGGTGCCTATATAGTCTTCACCAATAAGTTGCTACATTTGGCCACATATAGCGCTGTATGTACTAACACACGGTGCCTAAGTTGCTACATTTGGCCACATATAGCGCTGTATGTACTAACACACGGTGCCTATATAGTCTTCACCAATAAGTTGCTACATTTGGCCACATATAGCGCTGTATGTACTAACACACGGTGTCTATATAGTCTTCACCAATTAGTTGCTGCATTTGGCCACATATAGCGCTGTATGTACTAACACCCGGTGCCTATATAGTCTTCACCAATAAGTTGCTACATTTGGCCACATATAGCGCTGTGTGTACTAACACACGGTGCCTATATAGTCTTCACCAATAAGTTGCTACATTTGGCCACATATAGCGCTGTATGTACTAACACCCGGTGCCTATATAGTCTTCACCAATAAGTTGCTACATTTGGCCACATATAGCGCTGTGTGTACTAACACCCGGTGCCTATATAGTCTTCACCAATAAGTTGCTACATTTGGCCACATATAGCGCTGTGTGTACTAACACCCGGTGCCTATATAGTCTTCACCAATAAGTTGCTACATTTGGCCACATATAGCGCTGTGTGTACTAACACCCGGTGCCTATATAGTCTTCACCAATAAGTTGCTACATTTGGCCACATATAGCGCTGTGTGTACTAACACCCGGTGCCTATATAGTCTTCACCAATAAGTTGCTACATTTGGCCACATATAGCGCTGTGTGTACTAACACACGGTGCCTATATAGTCTTCACCAATAAGTTGCTACATTTGGCCACATATAGCGCTGTGTGTACTAACACACGGTGCCTATATAGTCTTCACCAATAAGTTGCTACATTTGGCCACATATAGCGCTGTGTGTACTAACACCCGGTGCCTATATAGTCTTCACCAATAAGTTGCTACATTTGGCCACATATAGCGCTGTATGTACTAACACACGGTGCCTAAGTTGCTACATTTGGCCACATATAGCGCTGTATGTACTAACACACGGTGCCTAAGTTGCTACATTTGGCCACATATAGCGCTGTATGTACTAACACACGGTGCCTTTATAGTCTTCACCAATAAGTTGCTAAATTTTGCCACATATAGCGCTGTATGTACTAACACACGGTGCCTATATAGTCTTCACCAATAAGTTGCTGCATTTGGCCACATATAGCGCTGTACGTACTAACACACGGTGCCTATATAGTCTTCACCAATAAGTTGCTACATTTGGCCACATATAGCGCTGTATGTACTAACACACGGTGCCTTTATAGTCTTCACCAATAAGTTGCTACATTTGGCCACATATAGCGCTGTATGTAGGCCTACTAACACACGGTGCCTATATAGTCTTCACCAATAAGTTGCTACATTTGGCCACATATAGCGCTGTGTGTACTAACACACGGTGCCTTTATAGTCTTCACCAATAAGTTGCTACATTTGGCCACATATAGCGCTGTGTGTACTAACACCCGGTGCCTATATAGTCTTCACCAATAAGTTGCTACATTTGGCCACATATAGCGCTGTATGTACTAACACACGGTGCCTATATAGTCTTCACCAATAAGTTGCTACATTTGGCCACATATAGCGCTGTATGTACTAACACACGGTGTCTATATAGTCTTCACCAATAAGTTGCTACATTTGGCCACATATAGCGCTGTATGTACTAACACACGGTGTCTATATAGTCTTCACCAATAAGTTGCTACATTTGGCCACATATAGCGCTGTATGTACTAACACACGGTGCCTATATAGTCTTCACCAATAAGTTGCTTCATTTGGCCACATATAGCGCTGTATGTACTAACACAAGGTGCCTATATAGTCTTCACCAATAAGTTGCTTCATTTGGCCACATATAGCGCTGTATGTACTAACACACGGTGCCTATATAGTCTTCACCAATAAGTTGCTACATTTGGCCACATATAGCGCTGTATGTACTAACACACGGTGCCTATATAGTCTTCACCAATAAGTTGCTTCATTTGGCCACATATAGCGCTGTATGTACTAACACACGGTGCCTATATAGTCTTCACCAATAAAATGCTACATTTGGCCACATATAGCGCTGTATGTACTAACACACGGTGCCTATATAGTCTTCACCAATAAAATGCTACATTTGGCCACATATAGCGCTGTATATACTAACACACGGTGCCTATATAGTCTTCACCAATAAAATGCTACATTTGGCCACATATAGCGCTGTATGTACTAACACACGGTGCATCTATATAGTCTTCACCAATAAAATGCTACATTTGGCCACATATAGCGCTGTATGTACTAACACACGGTGCCTATATAGTCTTCACCAATAAAATGCTACATTTGGCCACATATAGCGCTGTATGTACTAACACACGGTGCATCTATATAGTCTTCACCAATAAGTTGCTACATTTGGCCACATATAGCGCTGTATGTACTAACACACGGTGCCTATATAGTCTTCACCAATAAGTTGCTACATTTGGCCACATGTAGCGCTGTATGTACTAACACACGGTGCCTGTATAGTCTTCACCAATAAGTTGCTACATTTGGCCACATGTAGCGCTGTATGTACTAACACACGGTGCCTGTATAGTCTTCACCAATAAGTTGCTACATTTGGCCACATGTAGCGCTGTATGTACTAACACACGGTGCCTGTATAGTCTTCACCAATAAGTTGCTACATTTGGCCACATGTAGCGCTGTATGTACTATCACACGGTGCCTATATAGTCTTCACCAATAAGTTGCTACATTTGGCCACATGTAGCGCTGTATGTACTATCACACGGTGCCTGTATAGTCTTCACCAATAAGTTGCTACATTTGGCCACATGTAGCGCTGTATGTACTATCACACGGTGCCTATATAGTCTTCACCAATAAGTTGCTACATTTGGCCACATGTAGCGCTGTATGTACTATCACACGGTGCCTGTATAGTCTTCACCAATAAGTTGCTACATTTGGCCACATGTAGCGCTGTATGTACTATCACACGGTGCCTATATAGTCTTCACCAATAAGTTGCTACATTTGGCCACATGTAGCGCTGTATGTACTAACACACGGTGCCTGTATAGTCTTCACCAATAAGTTGCTACATTTGGCCACATGTAGCGCTGTATGTACTATCACACGGTGCCTATATAGTCTTCACCAATAAGTTGCTACATTTGGCCACATGTAGCGCTGTATGTACTATCACACGGTGCCTGTATAGTCTTCACCAATAAGTTGCTACATTTGGCCACATGTAGCGCTGTATGTACTAACACACGGTGCCTGTATAGTCTTCACCAATAAGTTGCTACATTTGGCCACATGTAGCGCTGTATGTACTAACACACGGTGCCTGTATAGTCTTCACCAATAAGTTGCTACATTTGGCCACATGTAGCGCTGTATGTACTATCACACGGTGCCTATATAGTCTTCACCAATAAGTTGCTACATTTGGCCACATGTAGCGCTGTATGTACTATCACACGGTGCCTGTATAGTCTTCACCAATAAGTTGCTACATTTGGCCACATGTAGCGCTGTATGTAGTATCACACGGTGCCTATATAGTCTTCACCAATAAGTTGCTACATTTGGCCACATGTAGCGCTGTATGTACTATCACACGGTGCCTATATAGTCTTCACCAATAAGTTGCTACATTTGGCCACATGTAGCGCTGTATGTACTATCACACGGTGCCTATATAGTCTTCACCAATAAGTTGCTACATTTAGCCACATGTAGCGCTGTATGTACTATCACACGGTGCCTATATAGTCTTCACCAATAAGTTGCTACATTTAGCCACATGTAGCGCTGTATGTACTATCACACGGTGCCTATATAGTCTTCACCAATAAGTTGCTACATTTGGCCACATGTAGCGCTGTATGTACTATCACACGGTGCCTATATAGTCTTCACCAATAAGTTGCTACATTTAGCCACATGTAGCGCTGTATGTACTATCACACGGTGCCTATATAGTCTTCACCAATAAGTTGCTACATTTGGCCACATGTAGCGCTGTATGTACTATCACACGGTGCCTATATAGTCTTCACCAATAAGTTGCTACATTTGGCCACATGTAGCGCTGTATGTACTATCACACGGTGCCTATATAGTCTTCACCAATAAGTTGCTACATTTAGCCACATGTAGCGCTGTATGTACTAACACACGATGCCTATAGATGACGAGTGACGACCTTGTTCTATCTTAGACGTAGGTCGTTGCATCACTAGGCCTAGAATGAAACCCACATCATCAAATAGAACAAGAACAATTACCTGTCTGAAGATGATATTGAGAAACGAGTGTCCTTCTGTACGCGGTTGCATGTTTGTAAATAACTATCCCGTCTCGTGATATTGTGTACTGACAGATACGCAGGCTGAGTCTGTTCTCATAATCAATGTGCAAACACAACGGGCGCAACTTACAATGGTTTCATCTCCATTATATCTTATTATACTAGTTTCAACCAGTGGCGTATACACGGGGGGGAGGGGGGGGACAAACCCCCCCCCTTTTGCAAAGGAAACATGGACAATGACCGTTTACATTTCAATAGACAGTAATTCAATAGACAGTATCAAAAGACAGTATTTCAATAAACAGTTAGATGTTTTACTTTATAATTATTGTATATTGTTGTAATTATTAAAAGCAAAAGCAATACGAAAAATATGCAAATGATTGATTGAGGTTCCTTTTATTAGCGGTGCTAAGGAAAAAATGTGTTGCCGGAAACTGAGTAATCATGTTTCAGTTGGCCGCTGTAAAACGCACAGATTTGCACTAAAATGATCTTGACGAGATTTTTCAGGCAACCCCCCCCCCCCCCCCCCCCCCCCCACCCCGGAACGCCAATTATGTTTCGGCTCCACTCTCTACAATATGGGTTGAAACCCCCCCCCCTTTCCCAATTCCTGGATACGCCACCGGTTTCAACTTACGAGCGTTCGGCAGTAGGAGTTTTACAGATGTATTGGCCGTCAACTAATTACTCTTAAACTAATAGTAGGATTGTTATAAATATTTACTTGCTTGTAGAGGGATGACATATCTATGCATGGTATTAAGTACATTTGTCACCAACCTATTCAAAAATAATGTACCCATTTTTTTAACAGATTCTCCTAAATATTTCGCCGAACATTTTCGACGAAAGTAATTTATTTGCATAATTCAAACATGAATATATTA
>CAMDTW010000635.1:0-60832 GCA_945910005.1 Isoperla grammatica
CTTTTCACACTTCCTTCCACAAACGTAATAATTTGTGTGGACAAAAACATCAAGCGCCCTTCGTCCTCTCTTTCATCAGTAGTGGTCTCCAATACCACAATTGTATGAATAAAAATAATGTTACACAATTATATCAACATTCATGTTAGATGCTACTTTAATTAATTTCCATAACACATTCCATCTGCCAGTAGGCAACGAATATAAAGAAAATATGTACGACGGCCAAATAGCCGTTTTGCTTGGAACCAGCACTATGGTTTCCTCTTCCCCAAATAACTCTCTATATCCAGGGTAGATAGCCATCAATACGGGTCCATACGGCGGGGGAGTCCTCCTGGGCACAACCTTCCCCCCATGACGTCACACCCCACTGTTTCCCGTTACACATGAGCGGGCCCCCGCTGTCACCCTGCACAGACACACAGCCCTCTTAGTTCCCGCGTGACGTCACAGCTCACTGTTGCCTGTTACACATGAGCGGGCCCCCGCTGTCACCCTGCACAGACACACAGCCCTCTTAGTTCCCGCGTGACGTCACAGCTCACTGTTGCCTGTTACACATGAGCGGGCCCCCGCTGTCACCCTGCACAGACACACAGCCCTCTTAGTTCCCGCGTGACGTCACAGCCCACTGTTCCCCGTTACACATGAGCGGGCCCCCGCTGTCACCCTGCACAGACACACAGCCCTCTTAGTTCCCGCGTGACGTCACACCCCACTGTTGCCCGGTACACATGAGCGGGCCCCCACTGTCACCCTGCACAGACACACAGCACTTTTAGCTCCCGCGTGACGTCACAGCTCTCTGTTGCCCGTTACACATGAGCGAGCCCCCGCTGTCACCCTGCACAGACACACAGCAGTCTTAGTTCCCGCGTGACGTCACACCCCACTGCCCCGTTACACATGAGCGGGCCCCCGCTGTCACCCTGCACAGACACACAGCCCTCTTAGTTCCCGCGTGACGTCACACCCCACTGCCCCGTTACACATGAGCGGGCCCCCGCTGTCACCCTGCACAGACACACAGCCCTCTTAGTTCCCGCGTGACGTCACACCCCACTGCCCCGTTACACATGAGCGGGCCTCCGCTGTCACCCTGCACAGACACACAGCCCTCTTAGTTCCCGCGTGACGTCACAGCCCACTGTTGCCTGTTACACATGAGCGGGCCTCCGCTGTCACCCTGCACAGACACACAGCCCTCTTAGTTCCCGCGTGACGTCACACCCCACTGCCCCGGTACACATGAGCGGGCCCCCGCTGTCACCCTGCCTTAGACCATATAGGGGGGTGGACAGAGTGCGCGCCTATACCTGCCGTTGCAGCGGTTGAGCCGAGCTGAGGACAAAAGGAGTGAGAGAGAGGGAGCGATTCTCGGAACTCGGTCTGGGCAGAAAGCGCGTCGTGCAATTGAAACGTACAGTAATTTTGCGTACTGCTAGCAGGAATATCTCATTACTTTAAAGAATGTGGTGATTTAAAAAAGTTATTTGTGCATATTTATTCGTTGGTACACCACGTCAGAGAAGTTTTAATGTATTTGAACGTTATTCCGATAAGAATTTATTTCTATGTGTTAAGTGAAAAATACAAAATCAATCGAAAACCCAAGATGACATAGAAAAGAAGTGGAGGTGGGGGGGGGGGGGGGATGGAAAATGCATTGCCCAGCCAAAAAATAAACGTGGGGTTTTCAACCAAAAACCCACATGAAAAAACCAGGTATGAAGTGGGTTAAAGCTAAGCTAAGCTAGGGCTTAATGCTAAACAACCAGATATATTTTCAAATTTGTTATTTAAACAAAAAACGTGTTAATTTATTAGGCCTAATAGCTCCTAGGCCAACATGCTCTAATCATAGCTCTTATGAAAAATGATTGCATTTAATTTAAAGGAGGCCTAATCTGAGCTTGCTGCTAAGCTTAATATAAAATCTGGAAATATGTAAATTATTGTAAAGAGTAAAATGCAATACATACCTTTTAGTAACAGATGATTTGTTTTACACATTTTAAGCATATAATTTCAAAAATATGTCAACCCTAGCAGGGAGACGAGAGGTACTTCATATGTCCCCCTTTTCAAAATCACTCTGTTATTGTTTAATTTTAGTAGGGCCAATAAATAAAAGCTTTGTCAAGAACATGGGTTGTCTGCACTTTTTTGAAGGGATATTCAGAAAAGGTGCACTTTGTTCAAGGGATTGCATTTATGATTTTTATGAAAAAAATTGTTGGGATGATGAAGAATTATTATTTAACTTAACGAGATAGTATGTATTTAGACAAAGGGCCAACTACGGACATGCACAAATCAAGCCATATCATTTAAGGAGCATGAACATACGTGTAGATTAGGCGGAATGCACGGCCGAGTTATGTGATTTGTTTATGGTTGCTATGAAGTTTGTTCTTCTCATGGAAAATTCCATGTAATAAAACAATTCCAAAGCAACAAATCCCGTACTGAGCTTGACACTTGACTTTGCATACGGCAAAACTCACAGCATAATAAGGCATATGGATATGAAATGATATTTTGCATGTTCTACAGTGAGCTATAAAAAATGATCCAAGACAACATTCACTGTATAAATATAACTGCGTTTTATTAAATACTACCTTTAATTCACATCATTATAATATAAATTGTAAACAGTAAATAAACTGTCGTCATAATGTAATATTTGTCTCCTTCTTTCGAATTATTCCTCATAAACAGTACGATGTTCTTAAATTACAAATAGGTACCCTACTATAGACGTAGCATGTTATCAAAATTTAAATCAACATCAGCGAAATAAGCAGAGATATTAGTTATCTGGAAATATTGATAAGACCATTCACGATTTAGCGTGGAATGATAATCCAGACTGTTTTCCAGCTCTTGACGTACAGCCAAACGCAGCGCCAGAGTTCACCATCTTCAATGTTTTGCCCAGACCGAGTTCTTGGAACTGCCGCAGCTTGGCTTAACGAGGAGAGCCGAGCTATCCGTCTACCCAAAAGATGGTCTAAGCACCCTGCATCGACACACAGCCCTCTAAGTACCCGCGTGACGTCGCAGCCCACTGTTTCCCGTTACACATGAGCGGGCCCCCGCTGTCACCCTGCACAGACACACAGCCCTCTTAGCTCCCGCGTGACGTCACAGCCCACTGTTGCCCGTTACACATGAGCGGGCCCCGCTGTCACCCTGCACAGACACACAGCCCTCTTAGTTCCCGCGTGACGTCACAGCCCACTGTTTCCCGTTACACATGAGCGGGCCCCCGCTGTCACCCTGCACAGACACACAGCCCTCTTAGTTACCGCGTGACGTCACAGCCCACTGTTGCCCGTTACACATGAGCGGGCCCCGCTGTCACCCTGCACAGACACACAGCCCTCTAAGTACCCGCGTGACGTCGCAGCCCACTGTTGCCCGTTACACATGAGCGGGCCCCCGCTGTCACCCTGCACAGACACACAGCCCTCTAAGTACCCGCGTGACGTCGCAGCCCACTGTTTCCCGTTACACATGAGCGGGCCCCCGCTGTCACCCTGCACAGACACACAGCCCTCTTAGTTCCCGCGTGACGTCACAGCCCACTGTTGCCCGTTACACATGAGCGGGCCCCGCTGTCACCCTGCACAGACACACAGCCCTCTTAGTTCCCGCGTGACGTCACAGCCCACTGTTTCCCGTTACACATGAGCGGGCCCCCGCTGTCACCCTGCACAGACACACAGCCCTCTTAGTTCCCGCGTGACGTCACAGCCCACTGTTGCCCGTTACACATGAGCGGGCCCCCGCTGTCACCCTGCACAGACACACAGCCCTCATAGTTCCCGCGTGACGTCACAACCCACTGTTGCCCGTTACACATGAGCGGGCCCCGCTGTCACCCTGCACAGACACACAGCCCTCATAGTTCCCGCGTGACGTCACAGCCCACTGTTGCCCGTTACACATGAGCGGGCCCCCGCTGTCACCCTGCACAGACACACAGCCCTCTTAGTTCCCGCGTGACGTCACAACCCACTGTTGCCCGTTACACATGAGCGGGCCCCGCTGTCACCCTGCACAGACACACAGCCCTCTTAGCTCACGCGTGACGTCACAGCCCACTATTCCCCGTTACACATGAACGGGCGCCCGCTTTCACCCTGCAAAGACACACAGCCCTCTTAGTTCCCGCGTGACGTCACAGCTCACTGTTGCCCGTTACATATGAGCGGGCCCCCGCTGTCACCCTGCACAGACACACAGCCCTCTTAGTTCCCGCGTGACGTCACAGCCCACTGTTGCCCGTTACACATGAGCGGGCCCCGCTGTCACCCTGCACAGACACACAGCCCTCTTAGTTCCCGCGTGACCTCACACCCCACTGTTGCCCGTTACACATGAGCGGGCCCCCGCTGTCACCCTGCACAGACACAATGTGAACCAGAGCCCTTAAAATAAAGTCTTAAAACCTTATGCATTATGTCTTAAAAATCTGTGTGACCCAGCCGTAACAAAATTGTTCTCAAGAACGAGAAATATGCTTCATTTTTTTTTAGCATTTTACTAGATTAGTATTAACTTTCTGAATACAAAAATATTTTATTTCGATGACATAGAATAAAGTTGCATTTATAAAAACGAGCTGAAAGTTTCACACATATTTATGGCGGAAAAAACGGGTTATAATAATAATAATAATAATAATAATAATAATAATAATAATAATAATAATAATAATAATAATAATAATAATAATAATAATAATAATGAGTCTTTATTTTTAGTTTGGCGAAGCTTAAGGCCATGAGGCCTTTTCTTCTGCTTGACCAAACCTATTTCGTTACAATTTGTGGTTACAATAGTGTTTACAATAACTTAATAACTAGATCTTAAACTAATATTGAAACTAATACTATACAATCATCATACTTATAAATGATCACGGAAGCACATTTAAATAAATTAAATAAGCACAAAATAGCCTGTTTTGCCAGCAACACAAACACACCTATATTTATATGTAATAACATTTAATACAGAAGTAAAAGTTATGAAAAATAAGTAATGAAAGTAATGTAAATATTCTTAAATATGGTTAATCTGTTGTCTTCAAATGGCAGGATTAAGGAGATGAGAACGGTATTTTTGCTTAAAAGCCACTGGCGATTTTAAAGTCCGTAAACTAGGAGGTACTAGGTTCCAAGCACGAGCTATTGCGACTGGAAATGAATTGCTGTATTGCGATGTATTGTGTTTGGGTATTTGCATTGTCAAATTTGTAGTAGAGCGTGTATTACTTTCAGGGTCACTGTTAAGAAGTTTTATACTGTCCGCAAGATATTTTGGTACAGGATTAATTATGATTTGATGTAAAAGACATATGGAGCGATGAAGTCGGCGTTGGTCTACAGTAAGCCAAGAGAGCTGCGTTCTTTGAGGAGAAACATGGTCGTAATATTTCAGACTAAATATAAATTTTAAGCATGCATTTTGAATCTTTTGTAGTCTGTTAGAGAGATGTTTAGTGAGATTACTGCCGTAAGATGTGTCGCAATAGTCAATTTTTGACAATATAAGAGATTGTGCGAGCATAGTTCTTATTTTCGTTGGCAGAAAGTTTCGCAGTCTATTTAGAGAATGTAAGGTCTTGTAGGCTTGTTGACAAATTTGAGCTACATGATCACTCCATGTTAAACACTCATCCATAATCAGTCCAAGATTTTTAACAACTCTAGAATAATTTATAGGCGCAGCATTCACAACAATCTTTGGGATTGGATTTTGATTAATTTTATGTAACGAAATTTTTGAACCGAGTATAATAGCTTGCGATTTTGTTGGATTTATTCTCAAGCCGAGCAATTTTGCCATTTGATAAACAGCTTCAAGATCCAAGTTAAAATTATGTATGCCTTTGGATAGAAGTTGGATTAAAATTGATATATAAAGTTGTAAATCATCGGCGTACAGGTGATATTGACAGAATTTTAAAATCTTTGCAATTGGCTCGATGTAAAGTGAGAAAAGTAGTTGTCCTAGTACGGAGCCTTGTGGAACCCCAGCATTGACATTCAACCAATCAGAAAACGTATTATTAGATTTTACACATTGCTTTCTACCTGTCATATAATCGTTTACCCAATTCAGAACACTTTGAGAAAGATTTAAAGTTTCAAGGACAACTAGAAGAATATTTTTGTCAACCGAATCAAATGCTTTGCTGAAGTCTAACAAACAGAGCACTGTGACATGTCCTTTGTCCATAGCACAGGTGATATCGTTGGTCACTTTGAGAACGGCAGTACTTGTACTATGGCCAGTACGATATCCTGACTGGAATTCATCGAAATGATGGTTCAAGTTTAAGTAATTAGTCATTTGCTTATGGACAATTCGCTCTAGTACCTTTGAAAGAGCTGGTAGTATACTTATAGGACGATAATCACTGCCGCTTTTTGGTTGACTGTTTTTCGGTAAAGGAGTAATAATAGAGTGTTTCCACACTGAGGGATATACACTATTTTGAAGTGAGAAGTTGAAAATGTGCTCAAGAGCTGGAAGAATGGCAGGAAGAATGAAATTAATAAGTTTTATCTCTATTTGGTCCACACCTTTCGCACAGGTTTTAATACCTTTCAAAGCTTCTTTTATCGCATTTTCGGTTATGTAATGAAAATGAAATTTGTCATCACTTCCACTATTTAAATGAGTTGGACCAGAACTTAGTTTAATTCTATTTATTATTTCTTCTTTATGTTTGCCGTCGATAGTTATTGGTGGAGTCACGTCACTTTCCATGTATCAGCAATCAACCAATCATAAAATGATAAATAAAATAACGCTTAAATGGAAATTATCGTATCCAAAATCATATAAAATCGAATTAATGTCTAGTACCCCTAGTAATTAATTTTGAAGCCCAATTACTATAAAAACAATAATACCAAATACCATAGTAACCAAATGCGCTAGAATACAGGACAATCGCGGTGTTAAGCATGTAAGAAGGCGGCGAACGGCGAAAGTAGCGCATTCTGTAAGAGCGGTTCGATCGCTGCGTGGCAAATATGAATTTACTGTGGCGCTTCCCATAAGAGTCAGCGAAGTAGCATATGTTTTGACCTTTGCGTCCGTAAGCTCGGCTTTTACGTTTTAATATGGAACATTACATCAAACATTCTCATTGATCCACTATTTAAGAAGACCGACATATACGTAGGATGACTAGAAACCACAACAAACTAAGTGTATTGCATGAAAGCATAATTTATACGTTCTGCAGGCCGAATGATCATCGAGCCATTATTTATTGCTGGTATGTGGACAAGCCATCGGTGAATGGAGGGGGGAGAGGGGGAGGTTGTGATGATTTTTCAATACAGGCTTCAAAATGTATCTACTTGAATTAACCCTATATCATTATGAAGGCCACATGCCTCTCAATAGCATCAGCTTCACTCGAACTAATTGCACCTTTCTAATATTCTGTACAAAATCTCAACCCGCGTGTAATTTCGCACAATTTCCCTGTTCTACAAAACACAAAAGACACAATGAAGGATATGGAAGGTACATTATAAAGAAAGTCTGTTACATAAACATTTAGTACGTTGTACGTATTTAGCAGAGTAAAATATGTTTCATATAAACGATTGATTGATCGCTAATGATTACTCTCCAATTCTAGCAATTTCAAGTTTCGGCGAAAAGTGGGTGGGTAAAATAACCCTCAAATGGGCTGGCCCTTAATTATTTCAAGTATTTTTCCCATTGGTTACTATTGTAGACTCCTTCGCTAATACCTTTAGGGACCGGTTCGGTGATGTCCACGATGTCTAAAGGCGTAGCTAGGTCTCGTGGCGATGTCGATGTTCCTCCGTTTTAAGGGCTGCAAAACGTGTCAGGACGAGGAAACCACACGAGGATGAAAATAACGGTGAAATGCGGTAGACGGTGTACTCTGAACCGAATGACTGGTTTAATAATGAAAAAGAAAGCCAAAATGATGCTAGATACAAGTGGACCACATAAAACGTTAATAAAACGAGAGCGACTCAATCACCGGTGTGTGACCGAGTCGCGACGACGAAGAAGTGTCTTCCGGTATTGTTGCAATTTAGGTGTAGCTTCCGCACCGTGGCACCAGGGCACCGCCGTCTAAATACATGTGAATGTGATACTGTATGATAGCAGGCTATGACTATAACATTCGGCCATCCTGGAAATTAATCGGCCTCGATTACAATTATTGCGAAACAATACGAATCTACTACAATTACAATACATACAATATTTATGATTTACAAGTGACATCAAATTAAGAATTACTTCAGAAGGAAGTCATTAAAGCGAGCCGGGAGCTTTTTTTTTTTTTGAGCGGTTACTATTGCGTCTTTAGCTTCATTTTGGAGGGTTATCGGGTTCGTCCATTGGCCATTCGTAGCCACACTGGTTACTTGTCGCAATAAGCCATCGTTGAACTTTGGTTGGTAGCCATAGTGTAGACTCCTTTGCTATCTCGCCGATCTTTTGACGCTCGGTCGCATTCGTCTTGTAAGGTCGACTCGTGACAGGTTTGCTCCCCTCCTTCTCACGTATCGACATCTCGATCAGGTCTGTGCAGCCAAGCTCCGATAGTGACAGCGCAAAACAGTGGCGGTATTTATTGACCAACTCGAGGAGTTGCAATTTCTGTTCTTCGGTAACATTTTCACCGGTGAGCAGATCGTCCAATGAGATGGGTCGGGTCGCGACCTCCGGTTTCGGTTTTGAGAACTCAACTGACGTCCCTCGCGCGATGCGGTCTCCCGATTTCAGTTGTTGTTCATTTGGTGACTCATTTATGATTGGTAGGACCGTGGTTCCGTTAATGAACTGGACAAGATTCCCTTTCTCACGGTCGCCCCCAACCATATACAAATTGTCACTTCTTGTGGTATTTGCACGCACTTGAACAAAGTTGGTTGACTGTTTCGGTAAGGTTACGTTGTCTTTGACTGTGAC
The DNA here is from genome assembly GCA_945910005.1 of Isoperla grammatica. NCBI lineage: Eukaryota > Metazoa > Arthropoda > Insecta > Plecoptera > Perlodidae > Isoperla > Isoperla grammatica. The sequence goes on from CAMDTW010000635.1 coordinate 8,998, forward strand.
GTCGATCATATTGCCAGAACTGTCTGTACGGTATGTGGTCAGTTCGCTTATCAGATTCGATGCACTGCTGGTGATTACAAAGCGGTCGTTACACTTAGCGAAGTTTACTTGTGGAAGTTCAGTCCACGTTCTACCAATCAAGATCTCCACAGATTGTGCATGGTCCGGAACGATCAGCACGCAGACGCCCTCGGTTATCACCGTGTCGATTTCAATTTTTGTTAGCGATTTCCCAATCGCAGTGGTTTCCAGATTACCAAAGCCGGTAAGAATGCTGTTGGCCTTCGATGGTGTAAGGCCACACTTTATTGCTGCACTGGCTTGCATAATGCAACTGGAGCTGCCGGGATCGATCATCGCACGTACCACTACATCGTTCACAAGTGCAGTCCGCATGTACTTGAGTGGACTAACACCTTCTTCACTCTTCACCAATGACACATTGTTCTTGCTTGCATTGTTGGCTGTAGGGCAGTATTTTTGGGTGTGTCCCTCGTTCCTGCAGATCACACAGAAACGTGGACGTTGAGGATCTGGACAGTCACGAGACACATGACCCTGGCGGTAACAATTATAGCACTGCGGTTCAACACTATTGACTGGGTTTCGGTGGGCAGTATTTCTAGCACCAGGCGGCACATACGCAGGGACACCTTGTTGCTGCGGTTGATTGCCGGTTGCAATGGGTGCAACGTTCGGTTTACTACGCGGCGCTGGAGTCGGTTGATGCCTTGTAGCTGACGGAGGTTGAGTCGGCTTAGTAGTCTCCTTCCTCTTCGCTGCAGCACGGTCGGCTCTTTCGGTATCAATTTCTTCCAAGTCGGCAATGTCTCGGAGCATGTCCTCTTCTGTCTCGTGCTGGCAAATCGAAAGCGAGGTGCTAAGCGAGCGCGATAACATGCCAATTATCACCTGCTTCTTTATGTCTCTGAATTCGAGGTTCAGGGCCTTACACAGACGCACCTTTTGGTGGAAGTAAACATATATGCTCTCCCCAGGTTGCTGTTCTCGAGCTTTCATCTGCTGCCAGCGTTCGGGTAGACTCACTCTTCCAATAAATGCTGCTCGGAAGGCTTGCGCGAACAGTTCCCAGTTGGTGAGCGTTTCATAACGGTTAAGAAACCACTCACGTGCAGCTCCGGTAAGGTGTGAGCGTGCAGTCTCCAACTTAACACTGTCTGGCCAGTGGTACAGTGCACTCGTGGCTTCGAGCGACCGTAACCACTCCCCTGCCGGAGAATGACTCTCACCGTCGAATGATGAAATTGCCGTTGACAGATCGGGCATACGGAAGACATTGTTATTGCTCGCGACGTTCATGTTCGACATCATGGTTGCGAATGCGGCATCACGGCGACGGTTTTCCTCAAACATCATTTGCATAATCGCGGTCATTGACAGTGTATCATTTGATGAACGCGCTGAACTAAACGAATCATTCCGTTCACGGGATCTTCGCCTACTAGGCTCAGGTCTAGGTGATGATGTGGTCTGTTGTCTACTGCGCATACCAACACTCAGGCTTGGCCTACCTGCTCCAACACCTCTGCCTCGTGGACGTGCCGGCATGATATAATCGAACCTCTCCAGGTTTTACATAAGTGTCACAATGAATTTGTTAAACGGTGTGAAAACGTACCGGTAGCCTACTGTTAGGTCTAGGCGTAAATAGAAGCACAATCGGTACCACGGTCCACAAGGTAAATAATAATGGTTAGTAAAAATAAACACGGCACAGCACGGTCAGCTGTCACAAGATAAATGTCACAAGATAGGTTAAACGGTAATATAACACAGCACGGTCAGCCGTCGCAAAATAAATGTCACAAGATAAATGTCACAAGATCGTAAACACTACAACAATAACACGATAATACAATTTAATGTTCAAGTTCACGACCTTGAGGAACTGTCACTTTGCGTTTGTTTGTTTCGGCGAACGATAAACAAGAAACGATCGGTCGGTAAAAGCGCTCGGAGTGGTTCGGAGCGGATGATGATGCGCGCGATGAACGCACCCTCACTCGGAGCGGATCGGCGTGGATGACGATGTCAATGAACGCACCCTCGCTCGGAGCGGATCAGAGCGGTTGATGAGTGCAAGAAAACGTACCCTCAATGACGAAGACAAGAACGATGATTGCAGGTTATGTTGTCCGGTGAATTACGCAACTTCGATTTTCAATCTTTATGATGAGCACATGATCATATCCCACTTCTGAAGTGTAGACTCCTTCGCTAATACCTTTAGGGACCGGTTCGGTGATGTCCACGATGTCTAAAGGCGTAGCTAGGTCTCGTGGCGATGTCGATGTTCCTCCGTTTTAAGGGCTGCAAAACGTGTCAGGACGAGGAAACCACACGAGGATGAAAATAACGGTGAAACGCGGTAGACGGTGTACTCTGAACCGAATGACTGGTTTAATAATGAAAAAGAAAGCCAAAATGATGCTAGATACAAGTGGACCACATAAAACGTTAATAAAACGAGAGCGACTCAATCACCGGTGTGTGAGCGAGTCGCGACGACGAAGAAGTGTCTTCCGGTATTGTTGCAATTTAGGTGTAGCTTCCGCACCGTGGCACCAGGGCACCGCCGTCTAAATACATGTGAATGTGATACTGTATGATAGCAGGCTATGACTATAACACTATTGTCACGTGGTTTCTAAAGCAAAGTAGGGGAAATTCCTGTCAAAGATTCTTTGGAGTGATCTAGTCGTCCGTCGACCGTTGTGGCGCGAGCAACTACCTGCTCTATTCAAAGACCATGTCTTAGCCCGAACAATGTGAACAATGCGTGCTTACAGAAAAGAACAAGACCTCGATGTTTTTTGGCCCACAAACTGAAATGTGTGTTTATAATTATTATTTGCAGTTTCGACGGACACCTAAACTGAATAATGAGGTGATTTACCTTTTGTCACCAAATCAATTATACTACAAAACCTCAATATTCGCCAACCCAAATAACATCATCGTCATCATCGTCAATATTATTGGTTTACGAAATAAATAAATAAGTTTCTATTAATTTGTTGCCTTACCATTCAGTTACAAGAACTATATTTCTATGGGGGATCGTACATCATTTATTATCTGCCTCGTTGATATGACGGCTCCAAAGTCACCTTTTAGACCTAGAAGTGTATCATACAGACAGCTTGCGTCAATATCCAAGTTTAAAAAAAAAAAAAACAGCCCGAATCGGAAATCGAATTATGGACCGTGTGCTGATTGTTTTTATCTACGTAACATTATTGATTATAATCTTATTGTGGATAAGTATTCTTCGGAATGCCAGTGAATTGAGCTGAGGTATTTCGCTGAGACTGTCTCTTGTCTGTGAGTGTGACCTTCTCGGATAGTAAATTATACGTGTCAAGATTTCCTCTATTGGTACAGTAATTATCCACAGTAACACATAAAAAATCATCAGATTCAATATTTCTCACATTTTAACAAATTATTTGGATTCTTGAATAAACACATACGTTTCCACGTTTGAATCGTCCTTCAACAACCTCACAAGTACGTGACTTCACAAGGTACTTCACTTGTATGCAGTATGAATAAAGAACATCAGATGGTGTACAACACATTATTTTGATGTGAAAAGCTAGGATATATCGCTTTTTTTTTTACATATTATAAATAAAAGAATTTATAGCAACTTGTAATAATTCCCGGCGGTCCTATGAGTTCCCACTAAAAGGTATGTATTTTGGCTGTCAGCTAGCTTGATTTCAAAGCTTGTGATTGGTGATTGCCGTGGTGAAAACTAAATATTTTATGAATGGTGTGTTCCATTTAGAAAACATCTCATTACAAGCACGGCCGACCGACCGGTTGTAGGAGTGGCGGGTGGGCTATGAAAACAATATGCAGTCTTCTCATGGACAAAACAAATACCCGTACGTTTTGATTTTTGAGTCATCCAAATACTGAACAAATACTCTTGTTGCTTTACGTCTGTATCACTGCTAATAAATGTGGGTGACGTCTGACGGGCAATTTAAAACACAGTACTTATATGCTTTAGAATTAGATTCGAACGAACCTCATTTCGGTATCAGCCAACGTACGGGGGCGTTTTCGGGTGAATACGTAACGACAAGTGATTCGATCGTTTATTGTTTAACGATGTAATTATCAACGTCTTAGACGATAAACTGACGCTAATCGAGACTATGTAAGTGGGTCATGCATGAATATGAAAAACGTCAGATGAAATCCATCCATACCCAAATATCCATCCAAATATACCCAATCCATAATATTATTATAAATTTAAATTCCTACTTTCTTCCTCTGTAACGTCATAATAAAAACTGTATCCCTACCTGCGAGTAGTACACTCACTGAGGGTCAGTTATATAACATATTTGTAATCATGTAAAGAATCAATCAATCAACCAAAACTACTCACTGGGGGTCAGTGATATTACATATTTGTAATCATGTAAAGAATCAATAATTCAATCAAAACCAGGTTTCGAACATGGAATCTACGGACCGCAGTTTTTTTTAAACAAGTTAAATTATTTAATTTTTAACATTATTTCTCATTGTTTTACCGAACAAGATCGGGATGTTGGATTCACAGCAATTCCAAGCAATGCGTTTGTACTTTTTTGTCATTGTGTTTACGGCAAAGAAGTAACGTATTATATTCATATGACGTTGTTGCCCTATTACGATGATTCAAACTAGAAACGTGTTGTTTTCTATTCAGGAATCCAAATAATTAGTTACATGTTGCGAATTAATGAATCTGTGGATTTTTTATGTGTTACTGTAGATAATTACCGTATCAATAGAGGACCTGTAGACAGGTATAGTTTGCGAGCAGTCCTCCGCCCCCCTCGGCCGGGTGATTGAGGAAGACCCTTGTCTGGCACGACAGGTGCGTGCAAGAAAGGCACTGTAATCTGGAATAGCCTTGGCGACCTTTCAAAAGATGATTGTCAAACAACGAAATTCATTGCTGTGTCATTACAAGTAGACAAATTATTAGAAATTTTACTAACACAGAATTAGCTTTTTTCATCTACATGATATTGATGATTTTACTTATTTTGGATCTTGATGATAAAAACTGAAGACACAATGTGAGGTGTTGAGATAATCAACCCATTGGAATATTAAAACGAGTATGACTCGTGGCACTTTGAAAATCCGCAGGAATACAATCACGAGTCATACTCGTGACACTTTTAGTTCATGTTTTTCACACTAGATAGCACTACTAGGCAGGTCTGTTATTACCGACTTCAATCTTCCATATGTCGATAGCTTAGTTCGAAATCTTTTCACTAGATTGGGACACGGGTATCGTTTTAACAATTAAATTACTATGTTAGCGCGTCTGGCAGATGAAGGAAGCTTTCCGCTATGGCGTCCGTAAAGCGAAAAGCAAAAGATCAACAACATACATACATGATACTTACCTGGCGTAGGGGTTACCGTGATCAACAAGGCGGTGACTCTTGCCAAATAAACTGCCCTCTCGATTGCAATATATCGAGGAGCAATTAACCAAACAGCTTTGGGATCCGCCTGTTCTGAGTGGTTCGAACGCAAGATTACTCTCAGACAGGAATCCAATAATAGAAGAACAGAAGATTAAGGGGCATCACCCCGTGTCCTATTCCTTCAAGTTTTAACTTCTTCCCCTTCCTCCCTTATCCTTCTCCTCCCTTCCTCCCTTCCCCTTTCTCCCCTTATCACCAACGCGATTGCGGAAATTCCCCCGCGATCGTGACGGTGCTGGGTCTTACACCCTCCCTCCCTTCCCTTATCCCGCTCACCAACGCGACCGCGGAAGGGTTCTGTCCCCCGCGCTAGTGGCGGTGTCGGGTGTTTAACCCTCTCCCTTCCCCTTCCTCACCCCCTCCCTCCCCTCCCAGATAGTAAACTATCGCATCCAAGTCATGGTTTTCCCGCCATTTCACCCGAAGGCCACGCCCGCCGCTGGTCTTCCCCAATTCTTGCCTCATAAGAGGTCTACAATTTATAAACATTCTCAACCTGGTACCTCCACCGGGATGCTACCCCCGATAATCCCGCCCCTTATGGCAGCTACCACGTCCAAGCCAAGCACTCCTGAACCACCTCCAGTGTGGACTAAGATCCCACTGAAGGTGAAGGAGCCGCGAAAGGGCCGTTACTCCTTCCCCATTATTTCCACTGACGCAGGAGTCCCTCCATCAGCTCCACTACCCGATCAACCAGTCCCAGACAGGCCAGTAACGCCCACCGCAAATAGGTTTCTGGCCCTAGATGTCGACTGCGACATCATGTCGGACGACGACAACTCCCTGATCATAGACTCCGGCGCTGAAAGCGAGATGGAGCTATGCCAGTCTCAACCCTCGACCAGCAAAACGGTGCGTCCGAAACGTCGCCGGACCCACTCGCTCTCCCCCGACTCAGACGCGTCTTCTGTCCGCTCTACCGCATCCAGGCCACCGAAACTCCATGCACAACGTGCAAGTCCCAGCTCCGTAATACATAAGCCGATAGCTACGCATCCCCCAGCAACTTCCTCGGACCAAGCTAACCCTGGGACTGCCAATCAGCACCCCTCCGACTCGAAACCCCCGCCCATTCTCTTATTCAACATCGAAAACTATTCCTCTTTGGTCACCCTATTGGCCAAGGCCACCAAAGGGGCATATACCATCTCGGCCACAGCGGAAGCCTTTCGCATTAAACCCAATCTCCGACAAACCTATTACGAGATTTTCCAATATTTACGGGGCAATAAACTCCTCTTTCACACTTTCCCGACCGTCGAACAGAGACAGAAACGTCTCGTAATTCGCGGTCTTTCCTCCTCTGTGCCAGTCGAGGACATAAAACTTGATCTAACGGAGCAGGGCGTCAATATCATTGACCTCCGTCAAATCCTGCATAATGGCGACTCTCCGTCCACTCGTCGACCCATGCCCTTGTTTGTTGCCACCGTCTCTCTCTTTGACACCGGCGTCCCCCTTCATACAGTCACCATCATCTGCCACCACAAAGTGACATTTGAACGTTACCGTGGCCAATCAGGTCCACGGCAATGCTTCAATTGCCAACAATTTGGCCATTCATCGGCCTTCTGCCATCTTCCGCCGGCGTGCTTTAAATGCGCCCAGGCCCACAAGTCAGCGCATTGCCCCAAATCCCCCGACTCACCCGCCACTTGCGTCAACTGCAAACAAGCCCACCCAGCCTCGTACCGTAAGTGCAAGGCATATCTTGATGCATGTGATGCCCGAGCACAGAGCAACCAAAACCAGCCAGGCCGTCCGGTAACAAACCGCCGCCAAAAGCAACCACCTCCGCCGACTGTAGCTTCACAACAGCGTGCTAGCTTCCCCGCAGCCACCTTCAGTGCCGCATTTCCCCCACTAGTCTCGTACGCACAAGCTGTCCAGGCCTCGACACCACAACAGTCTCCACCTGACCTAACTGATGTACCACACACCAGTCCGTCACAGTCTTCTCAACCCCATGGCCCAGTTCCCGCCCCACGGCGTCCACGTGGCCATGTACCACCTTCACAACCGCCGCCTCCACTGCTGCCGCCTCCACTTGCTCCCCAAGGTCGTAACCCGGCCTGGACCATCATCGGCCAAATAGCCGATGCCCTCATCGCCTATTCCAGCGACCCCATCATTTCCACCCTAGCTACCCTTCTTTAAACACTCATCTCTGCACCCAACAATGGCTAAGCTGGAATTGAAATTACTGGCGTGGAACGCCAATGGAGGAGTTCGTCGCAAAACGGCAGAACTCATCCACCTAGTTCATCAACTTTCCATAGACATCATTCTCATCAACGAAACTCATCTTCTCCCTTCTGACAACTGGTCTATTCCTGGCTTCCAAATTCTCCGTAACGATCGACTGACAGCGTCTAAACGTACGAGAGGGGGTGGTACTGCCATTCTCTCTCGCTCTTCAGCCGCCGTCGTTCAAGAGCCCACCCCCCTTCTTTCTGCGGTCGAAGCCACTATCGCAATTGTGAAAACAGCTGCTGGCCCGATGCGATGCATCGCAGCATACTCGCCCCCAAATAAACATTTCACTGGCACCGACTTTAATTCCCTCTTCACTTCACAAATGCCGACTGTTCTGGCGGGTGACTTAAATGCCAAACACCATCTTTGGAATTCGGCTGTCAACAACACGCGGGGACTTGCTCTTATTCGTTTCATCACGTCTACCAACCTTAGACTCAATGTCACTGGGCCTGTCGAACCAACATACCACCACTTTCGTGACACTACCCCTCCCGATGTGCTAGACATTGCCATTATTCGGAACATCCACACATCTTACGATATTTCGACAGTCCAGGCACTCACATCCGACCATAATCCGATCCTCATAAATATTGGTAACAAAATCAATTACCAACCACCTACCCCCCGGTTCTCATACGGCAAAGCCGACTGGCAGCGCTTTCGTAATCATATTCATAACCGCCTCACTGCCCTCCCACTTCCACTTCTCGACTCATCTTCAGCTATCGATACGTCGATCTCCTTCCTATCGGCTCTTATCCGTCAGGCAGCTAATGTTGCAATCCCCAAATACACACCGTCGCCCTCAACACATCTGTCTTTACCACCTGCCCTTCGTGCATGTGTGCGACAGAAAAATCGAGCCCGTCGGCGCTGGCAAGCGTTCCGAACGCCAGACTGCAAGGCCGAATACGACAGACTGCAACGTGCACTTGACCGCGATATTGCCGACCATATGTCATCGCAGTGGGAAGCAAAACTGTCAACTCTCTCTTACCACGACAACTCCATCTGGCGGATGGCCAAGACGCTACAGAAGTCGAAAGCACCCAATCCTCCGATCCTCACACCTGCAGGCTGGGCACTTAGTAGCCCGGACAAAGCCGAGGCAATCTCGCGCAGTCTGGAAATGGCCTTCATCCCAAATCCACCAGTTCCTGGCGAACCTGATTTGGATAGGTTAATGAAAATCTACTTTTCGAAAACTGTGTGCCCGGAACCCCCACCAGAGTACAATTTACAGCCCTTTGAACTACGTACCATCTTTTCCAAATTAAACCCCCGTAAAGCCCCTGGTCCCGACGGTATAGGAGCGGTGCTCATTCGACAACTTCCCGGGTCAGCTGTGGCAGTCCTCTTCCATATTTATGAACGGTGACTCACTACGTCATATTTCCCAAAAAATTGGAAAATGGCCAAAATTATCTCAATCTTAAAACCCGGGAAACCGCCGTCAGACCCGTCCAGCTACAGACCAATCAGCCTTCTCAATGTCATGGCCAAAATGCTTGAGTCTCTGGTCCTAACTCGCATCAAGCGCCATTTATCCGAAAACACCATTATCCCCCAGTATCAATTTGGTTTCGTAGCAAACACCTCTACGGAACATCAACTTTTACGTCTCACAAATCGCATCACCCATGGTTTCAATAACAAGAAGGTCACAGCCGTTGCTTTCCTCGACATTGCCAAAGCTTTCGACTCAGTCTGGCATGCTGGCTTGTTATTGAAACTAGCCCGGTACAAATTCCCCCTGCATATCATTCACTTTCTCCAATCATTCCTCCACAAAAGAAGTTTTCGGGCATCCTGGCTGGGGTCACTGTCTTCACCACGAAAAATACGCGCAGGAGTACCTCAGGGATCAGTACTCAGTCCAACCCTATTTAATATTTACACGGCGGACATGCCAGAAATGCCCAAGGGTGTTGATGTGCATCTCTTTGCAGATGATGACGCCATTGCTGCCACCTCCCGCTCCGCGGAGCTTGCTGTAAAACACCTCCAAGCTGGTCTCGACTTAATATCTCCATGGTATGCCAAATGGCGTTTTAAACTCAACGTTGGCAAAACTTCAGCTACCATGTTTACCACTGGTCGTGCCCTCAAACAATTTCCCCTCTTTCTGGACGGTGTCCCGATCGAATGGTCCAAGACCAATCTGTACCTTGGTGCACTTCTAGACCGCCATCTTAGCTGGAACCATCATGTTACCAAAGTGATGCAAAAGAGTCGTAACAAAATGTTTGCTCTTCGGTCAATACTGAGGTCTCCAGTTATTGCAGAGAAAGACCGTCTTCGGATCTACACGACCGTTATCCGTCCCACATTTCTATATGCCGCTCCCATATGGGGCACCACATCATATACTAATTTTCTAAAATTACAGCGCCTCCAAAATACTGTCCTCCGAGTGGTGATGCACCTCCCTAAATACACCCCAATCGTTCCGCTCCACACTTCTCTGGATTTACCTTTGGTAGACAAGTTGGTTCAGGATCGATCCCTTAAATTCTTTAACTCTTTATCACGGCACCCAAACCCTCTCGTGAGGTCACAGTTGGACTTTATGCCCAACCCTCATGATAGATATCTCCGTCCAGCCGCGAGCATAAACACCCTTGAATTCAGGCCTCCCAACCCACAGGCATGTGGACGCCACCGCAACATTCGCCTTCCCCTCTTTGCCAAGAAAAGACGGGTGAGGTAGTACCTCTATTCATTCCCATCAGGACCCTTCCTGAACTTACCTATTTATTCCTAGTAGTTGTAAACCCAACCTCTTCTTAATTTCATACTAATATCACTCTAAATTCTTTCTGCCTTCGGGCCATTTCATTCTTTTTCCAAACGTTCTGCCTTCAGCAACAAAACCATCACATCTGTATTCTAATCATACTTCTCTTAAGGACACTGTCCGGTCGAGATTGTCAAGCAAAAGGAAACTGTACCTTATTGCCTCCATCCAAAGCCAAAGCTCCAAAGCTCCAAAGTCCGTAAAGCGAAAGTTGTTTACGAAAGCGTGTGATATTGAAAACGAACTGTTTAATCTTAGTAGTGACGACGAGGATATTTTCTCTGATGAAGAACTATATGTTAGTGATTCTTCATCTTATGATAATGCAAGCGATTCGATCATGGAATCAGAAGACGAGGGTTTTACAAACGTAAATACCAGGATGATGACGCCTATGCCTACCGCCTACTTATATTTCCAAAAGTAGAGGTCTATTTCTCATATGACTGTACGTAAAAAAAAATAGTATGGGCCTTGCCAGTATTTTTTTTTAACAAAACTATGGCTTCTTTACATGAAATAAAATTGTATACAATATTTCATCACTTTTGGTAATTATTTCAGGGGTGCCCAAATTACTATAAATATTCAAAAAACTTTGACTTTGAACAGACTATACCACTATAAAATATGCAAGTTGAAACTTCTAGAATGCAGAATTTGCTTTACTCAGGTGTTAACATTGTATGCTGAAGGTTTTGTAGAGATTGCTTCATTAATGACTTCAATAAAAAATAAAACATAATTATTGGTGCTGAAAAACAAAACATGGAAATTAAATAGTATTTCAGGGGTTGTATTTTTGCAGAATAATGGTATTTCAATGGGTTAATTTTTAACATTATTTCTCATTGTTTTACCGAACAAGATCGGGATGTTGGATTCACAGCAATTCCAAGCAATGCGTTTGTACTTTTTTGTCATTGTGTTTACGGCAAAGAAGTAACGTATTATATTCATATGACGTTGTTGCCCTATTACGATGATTCAAACTAGAAACGTGTTGTTTTCTATTCAGGAATCCAAATAATTAGTTACATGTTGCGAATTAATGAATCTGTGGATTTTTTATGTGTTACTGTAGATAATTACCGTATCAATAGAGGACCTGTAGACAGGTATAGTTTGCGAGCAGTCCTCCGCCCCCCTCGGCCGGGTGATTGAGGAAGACCCTTGTCTGGCACGACAGGTGCGTGCAAGAAAGGCACTGTAATCTGGAATAGCCTTGGCGACCTTTCAAAAGATGATTGTCAAACAACGAAATTCATTGCTGTGTCATTACAAGTAGACAAATTATTAGAAATTTTACTAACACAGAATTAGCTTTTTTCATCTACATGATATTGATGATTTTACTTATTTTGGATCTTGATGATAAAAACTGAAGACACAATGTGAGGTGTTGAGATAATCATTTTTATTTTGTATTATCATTATTATTGGCTACATTTACAAAGATCGTAGAACACCATGTGTGTATGCACACTGTCAACTTATTTATATTACAACATACAGTAGATAATGACGTATTATTTAAAGATAAACAATAATCACGGGTTTTTATTTCGCAATGCTGTAATACAACAATATAATCATGGGTTTTTGCGTATCATAAATTACAATCTATAAGTTGTTTACTTGCCTCTTTACGTGCAGTAGATTTTAAGGAGTAAATAATTTGAACAAAATTTAAAGCACCAAAGGAATAAATCAGTAATATCTATACAACAAAATTAGATGAATATATTATATTGAAACTAAAAATGAAATTTCATGTAAAATACATTATTGGGTTAAAATGTATAGAAGATAGTTACAATACTAAAAACTTACATAGGAATCATCTGATACATTCAATTGTAGCTTTACCCTGCCCCGGGTCTGCTACCTTATCGTGGTGGGCAGGTTGCGTGCACCGAAATAGGTAAGAATGAACCCTTGATATTGCAGGTGTGACAAGATAATGACTTATGTCAACAGAAGAAATTCATTATGACCACTATAGAGCTATTTTAATTTATGTAATGTTTTGGAACACTTAATAGTCAATACCCATATGGTTTATTACACAGTACATTCCACGTGGTGAGTTACTTTGTCACACCTGCAACCCTCCCTGTACCAGAGGTAACTATAAAACCCACACAGAAAAGAAGAAAATGTAATCATAATATAAAATACAATGACGGTAATAAATGTTTTCGAGCAAACCATGGATGAAGTTGAGTATCGCTAATTGCACTGCATATAAATGCTTTACGAATGAATTAGTTTATACTGAGGGGGCGATCTCAAGAAGAACGCACAATAGACGTGAAAATGCGGTGGTACTCTCGACCCACGCACCCGACGAAGAGAGTACACACACTTCTTGTAGAATATGCAACCTGTACTTACTTGTCGTTTATCTTGTATAAGACAACGAAGGAAACCCACACTATAGCTAGGCGCCATTATGCACACGACAGCAGCTGCCACCATGCCGAAGACAGGGTTGGTGAAAACTAGAGTGTTGCGTAGCTTCGCATGTTGTGGATATCAATGCCACCGAGGTCCTGTTTGGATTGTCATTGTGGTTACTGACGGTGATAGAATGGCGGTACGCTCTTACCGTAACTACTACAAACAACGGCCGGGAGCTTACAAGAGACAACCAAATCCGTTTTGTAAAACTAAGTAACGGTAGAGTAGACCTAACATAATACAAAATAAATATAATAATCAATTTTTGTTATTTTATGAATTTGCATTATTATTTGTATGCATGGTTCTATTCATTGTTCTTCTTTGTAAATCAGTGTTATAACTGAATAGGATGGACATAAAATGAATAAAACTAGACACCGGTCGCTGTGGGCCTGTTTGGCATGTGCGAATCTACAGCTCGTGGGTTCAAGTCCCGCGTAAAGAGTGCTTTTTATTTTGCATTTCATCTTCACCTAGCATAACTGAATTGACAGAGACGTAACAGTAACACAATAACAACGTCGGCATGATTAATTTAATAGCTCGTTGTGGTCGCAGGTATAACGTTCACGGAAGCGTGATATTTATTGACATGATATATAATTATTGCTCATTGGTAGAATATCACAAAATACAACCACTGTTATTGATACATTTATGGTAGGATTCTTTTTGAACGCTGTACGTATCGCTGACACTTTAATTTCTTTACATATAATTGTACAAAATTACCAAATTCCGTAGTTGACTACAACACTTTACGTATATGGATGTGTAGTCTAATTAGTCATATGCAAATTAACATATTACAGCCAGCTGAAATATTTGGTATAAAACCAGTGATATTCAATCTGTAGCTGTCAAGGTTCAACAATTAATTCCGTACATTTTCACTTATAATTTTTGAGTTGTTTGGCCATAATTTATGGGTAATGTAAACAGAACAAAAAGCGAAATCGCACGTTATATTCCATCCATATTATATAACGAATCATTCCTCACCATGCTTTCTATTGTCGATGTTCACAAGAAACCAAATTGTTTCCAGTTGGTGACAACCATACTCACATTTAAAGAATCATACCACATCATATCACATTTGGATCAAAAGTTGAGATCGGATATTTACAAACATTTGGGCCACGCAGAGCGTTCAATGTTCATACAAACTACAAAGATAGTAATAGCCATTTGCATACACTCAAACACGACTTTCATTGTAAACAGTAAGCCTGCGTACAGAGAACCCCATTGTGGCTCATCCCTGAAGGACGCAACTTCTTGTTCAGGAAGTTGAGTGGAGAAACCACTACCTCAAATTGCATATGGAGAATATGTGATAAGTACTTAGAAAGTACGTTCGAAACGTCTCTACTTCGACATATTTCAGCTGGACAACATGGAACGTTTTTGTAATAAGGTGAATAAATTGATTGAGATTCGAGTAAAGCATTCACACATCCCCATACCAACGTTCGTAAAATGCAATACAACATCATTATGTGCCTGTCATGTACTTGGGAATAACTTCCATCGTGCACAAGATGCAGGTTTCAATCGCACATCTGTAACGGGACGTCGAAAACATGATGCAGAAATCGAAGTGGTGAGCTATCAACTTACTAGAACATTTCAAGAAGCATGCTCACGCCAAAATAGCTTGCCTGACTGAATAACACGCAACAGCCAACCAAGTCAGATATTACAATATCCTGTGAAAGAGCACAACCGTGTAATTCACAAATATCATCGTTGAAATCGTACCTATTCCATTTCAAGAGACTAATTTCATTGCAAACAGAATGTTAACATATTGCGTAATTCAACTCTAAAGGGGACTACACTGAGTTGACGACAACACAGTCCAGATCAGCTGAGTATTTATCTAATTGTTACGCAATGAACAGTCAGTTATCTTCGTCAAACGAAAACGAAAACTGAATGTGGCAATGAAGTAGGAAAAGAAAACGCAATTGAAAAATGTCACAATTTTAGCTACCGAAATCTGTGCTATGGACGAAATGCGACCAAACCAAACCCGGCATGTATTAGAGAAGATGATTTAGATAAAACAGTGGAGACCAAATGAAGACACAAACAGGAAACACTGACGGTCAACTTTCATCCCTCTCAACAAGTATCATTCCTCAGCTGCCTTCCAAGAAGACATTCTTGCGTAGCTTTGTGGCTGCCAGACTAGAAGGGGTGTGTTTAGGCCCCGAGGCATGCATTTCCAGGAACGTATTAGATACGCTCAGTGAGCCCATCTAGGACCTGCGCTCCAATAGGGGGGCCCACGGGGGACGGATACTTGATTGCTATCGATATTATTATATTTCAGCTGTTTACTAATTTAGAACCTCAGCCGCGTTTTTGCTCTGGTATGTGCATTTATTATTTTATTGGTGAATTGTATTTATTCATTATTGTCACTACAAACTTTGTCAAAACCGGTTGTAGCATTTTGTAGGACATAAAAATGTCAAGCAATTCCATGTGTTTTATCTTATTCTGCACTTGAAATGTATTTCAAATTATTTTAGATTACTCTTCTTTTATCGCAATAAACCTTTTACTAACAAATGTTACGTTCCAGACGGTCGTGGCAGATTTATTCTAATCCTACAATTCGCTTTATGTACCTACTGTGGAAACTATGAACTCGACGTCAATATGCACGTTGTCTCGAAGTCTATTATTCTATTCTTCTTTTACTAACCTTCCTACAAGTGTTCATTACCAATTACCATATCCTTTTGTTTATCGATGTATAAAGTGAAAACCATCATGGAGTTTTCATGGAACAATACAAATTGTGTAAATGCATGGGGACCATGGTCACTTTAGTTTGCTTCCCCGTCTTCATTAGCTCAATAATGGGAAGCCCCTCATTTTGTTTCTTTTTTTGCACCGTCGTAATAATAATTTGAAATCTTGTTATGTAGTAACAATTTCTCAGAATTATATACGAAATCATGGGACGTGGGTTCGAATCTAGATAAAAGCACATGGGCTATTTTGTAGGTGTCCCCCACCCTCATCGTTTATTGTAGAATAGAATAACTTCATTCAAAGAGACAAACACCTAAAAAAACTACAACAAATCAATTCAGAAGAAATTTACCATAAAATCAGGTACAAAATTAACTCATTATCGCTCGTCATTGTGATGATAATTTACTGATGAATCGTTTATAGATACTATTCGATACCGGCTACAATTCGATTGAAGGTCGTTAGTTTACTTCAATGTTGTATATCAAATGGCAAAGAACATGCAGGCCTATAGCCAGTGATGTATTGGGGCCGGAACGTCGTTCTGGTACTTATTTTCGAGCGGGAACAACGTGCTCCGACTTGTTCCAATATTTGATTGGTTCTATAAACCGATCACAAAATATGAACATTGAATATTTTTTCAAAAACAAATGACATTGATCCTCCCTTCTTAGTCATTTTGTAGCAAATTGTATTTGAATACGTAAATTCTACCCATGATACACTCACACAAAATTTATTCAAAAGTCGTTCGTGTTATATGATGCGTTCTGGCACTTCTTTTTTTTAGCAATACATCACTACCTATAGCCACTAAGTGTGGGAGTCTTACTTTATCATATTGCCGCTGTCACCATCGTACACAACTGCTTATCTAGAGTGTTGATTTTGATTGAGTTTTGAGTTTGATTTTTGAGTTGATTTAGTGAGATTTTCTTCAGGTGACAAAAAGTTTGTATTTGATCATTTTGGGTGTTAGAGAATGCAAATTATTATGTAAGTGTTATTTTGAACAATCAGTTCCATGAGTCTCAAATGTACGTATAAAACCCAAGGGCAATCATTCAGCCAGTATTGCCCGTTCAGACAATAGAGGGAACCGAACCCACAGTCGTCCAAGTTGTTATTCACTGGGCCAACTGTTCGTTGTAGTTTGGGTGTGCAAGTCTTCAAAGAGAAAAATATTTGGTGACATCGTAAAACTCCCAACTATCAACAATAGCCAACAGTTAGCCCGAGGCTTCCGCAGCAGGTCTAGCAAAAGAGGGGAACATAGCGTGCGGCTGGGTGGGCGGGTAGGTTCCCCCTCCTAAGACCAGCGCCAGACTGCACAAGCAGAGAATCAACTCAAGGGAGAGTCAAATTTACTCAATTTAACTGTGGGTACCACCGCTGACCCTGAAAAGATATCACGCTGAAACTTTGTATGCAAGCTATATACAGCAGTACAAATGGCGCTGTGATTTTAAATTTGAAAAATGTATGCTCCAGTAAAAAATTCATTTTAAAAAAATTATAAAAAATTCAAATTTTCAAATTTTCAAATTTTTAAACAAGTGCGCCATATATACAACTATGTTCTATATGATACAAAAAACCGCATTGAAATTGACCCAAAGATAGCTTTGTGGGACTTGTTTGTCTAGGCCACTGTAAATCGCGAGACTCATACTTAGCCTTAACGACGTACTCGACAGCTTAGGTCATACGACGTCTTTCGAATCATGTTCATTCATATCGCGGGAGTCGTCATAAGAGGAGTCCAGCAAGGGAGAACAGGGCCAACTGAGAGGAGAAATCTTCAGTGGGACAGTGGGGGGGAAGGGACAGGGTCTCTTTTCGTCGCCTCTTACGACTAGCAGAGTCACTCTGGGGCTTTTTTACCCAGGGCCAAATATAGGCTACCGCCTTATTAATAAAATAAAGTATACATATAATAATAACATATCATAATATGATACTGTATAACAGTGGTTCCCAAAATTTTTGGACTCAAGGCACCTCAAGCCTACATTAAATAGACACACGGCACCACAACCCCCCCCCCCCTTATCACTTTTTTGCTATCACTAATTTTGAAAATAATATACAAGAATATTGTAATAAATCAACATTTTGCAAATTTAATTAAATTATTTAATTACTGCAAAACCATTTACTGTAGGATGTACATACATACATACATACATACATACATACATACATACATACATACATACATACATACATACATACATACATACATACATACATACATACATACATACATATATACATACATACATACATACATACATACATACATACATACATACATACATACATACATACATACATACATACATACATACATACATACATACATACATACATACATACATACATACATACATACATACATACATACATACATACATACATACATACATACATACATACATACATACATACATACATACATACATACATACATACATACATACATACTTTTAAAACTCTCGTCTAAATCACGGCGCCGGGATGCAATGACCCACTGCTTACAACTGTAAAGAATATAGGCATATCTTCACATCAAAATACATGCAGGCATAGGGGGGCTTTAGGCCTGCCGAGACAAAGAATTCTAGGCAAGACAAGAAGTCTAAATGAAGTGTAGGATTTTGTTGTTAGTAATTGTATTTACTTAAATATTCTAGGGAACTGCTAATGGTACAAACACAACACAAAGCACGTTGTGAGTGTAGGGAGAAATCATTCAGTGCCTAGGCGAACTTTCATGTCTTTATCTTGAGGAAACCGTAACACTGACCTTACATTTTTCATCACTGCATAATTCCTCCAAAAGTACTGTAGCGTCGTCTAATATACAAATAACTGTTCTATAAATACTGCGTAATATTACTTTTATTTCCTTTTTTTAGAGATACAAAACACTCCTCCATTTCCCTTTTACAACAATCCCCATTCTGTCTTTTCACCGCCTTCTCACTATTTCCATTTCCATTTCCTATAACTTAATCTGAATACTCCACGGTCTTCTTGATGCTTTATACGATTCCAATTACACCGCGTTCTTACTATTTCCATTCCTATAATTACAATACTAATCTAAACTACTAATAACTAATATAGTGTAAGCAGGCACACCGTGACATTCTCCCCCCCTTAGTCGTGAACCGTAGACTTGGGCTTCCTCTGGCGTAAAACTCGGCGTTGCTGATCATCCACTGTTGTAGCCCAAGAAGGTCTCGATACCCATTTCTTAAGCTGGTCAGCATTCGCTCTTCCCATACATTTGCCAGACTTAGGATCGACTAACTCAAAAGAGTTAGTGGCAATCTGTCGAGTGATTTGATAAGGTCCGGAGTAGCGTGGAGCTAAACCAGCAGACACTGCCATCGCTGCATCACTGAGAACGTGAGCGTCCCGCAAAACTAGATCACCAACAACAAAGGGGTTTGGTTGACGACGGAGATCATAGTTTTGTTTGGACTTAGCTTGAGCCGCGCTTGCACGAGTCCTCGCCCAGTGCCATGCGTCTGTTAATCGATGTTTGAGGTCCACGGCATATTCATGAACTTGGACGGCTGATGAATCCTCGTCGAGAGGGTCCCTGCGATCCCAGGGTGCGTGCAGGTCTCTGCCGTAGGTTAGCGTAGCAGGAGAGTTCCCAGTTACCTCACTTACTGCGGTTCTTAATGCAAACGCTAAAGCATGAAGATGACGATCCCAATCTCGGTGGTTATCGCAGTAGGCTCGAATGCTTGTTTTTAGGGTACCATTATGCCTCTCCACCTGTTGCCCACAAAGCCTGTAAGGAACAGTATGGCGATCAGAAATGCCAAACAATGCCATCGTGCTTTTCCAGATGGCACTGACAAATTGTCTGCCGTTATCGCTCGAAATGGCATCAGGGAATCCATGACGACAGAACAGTTCTTCTAGTTTGGATGTTATTTGCTTAGTAGTCAGGGAACGTAAAGGAAAAATTTCCGGGTACCTCGTGAACTTGTCAATGACAACCAAGATGTATAGGAAATTGTTTCGCGAACGTGGTAGGGGCCCTACTAGATCAATGCTTAGCTCTGCAAACGGTCTGACCGCAGGCGAAACCTCCATGTATCCGAACTGTTTTTGTGACCTTGGTTTTATTCGCTGACAAGTTTGACAGGAGCGGACATACGTTAGAATATCATGTCTCATCCCTAGCCACGTGTAGCGTTCTTGGGTGCGATGTAATGTCTTGAAAAATCCGAGGTGAGCGCTTAAAGGATGTGAGTGAGTTGCAGCCAAGACAATTTGACGCAGGTGTTGTGGCAACCAAACGCGGGGAGGCGACAGCTGGCTTACTCGCCACATAACACCATCTGCATCTATCTCGGTTTCGCTAGCAAGATCCTTCGTCTGCCTCGAACACGTTACCGTAGTAGAGCTCTGGTTCCTCGTAACCACCCGATGTATCTCCCGTAACTGTTCGTCCTGTAGCTGTTCCGCTGCTAGTTTAGGCATGTCTGTGAGGGTGTCAATAGAGTCCGCCAAAGTCAAGGCGGGAACCCGTTTCCGTGCAAAGCCAGTGCACTGCCCATTTAAAATAACCCGTGGTGTTTTTTCAAACACCTATATCTCAGTAAATATACATATTTAACTCATATGTTCTATGTTACGTGCAGCACTAACTCTCTATTGAGGCTTTATACACAACCAAACATCGACAAACTTGATAGAATTTAAATAATTACGAGTTATTACTCCAAATGTGCGATTACAACGTTGCAATTTAAGTCGGAGAGACAAGGTTCTGGCGCACGCCAGAGCCTTACATCGCATCATCTGGCGTCGCTGTATTAGATGTTGCCAGACATCGTCTTATTTGTTATTGGCTGTTCAAAAGCTCTCCCCACAGCCTTTTCTACGGGTCAATTATTTTAAGACTAATTTATCAATAAAAACAAAGGCTAACAGACCGTAAATAACAGCTACGGATGACCTACCCTTGCCTCTCCACATGTTGTCGTATCCTAAAGGCACGGGGAACACATATTACTACTCTGAAAGATCTCTTTGTTATGTTTTCAGTGTCAATGTTTCTTGATATCGGTAATAAGGTTTCATAAATAATACTACAAACAAAATCAGTCGAACACGCCATATTTCCCTGCGTGAAATTAACTTCTGTCAAACACGATGACGGTAATAAAGACAACTGACCATCAACTAAAGAAGAAACACGTCAAGTATCCTAGCAACACACAGAAGTCACCGCTTTGACGTAGTGTATTTTCATTTTGACAGGTGGACCGCATTTTTCGGTGCTGCGCTCTGGTTGTTGAGCTTTCAAAGATCCCCATTGAGTGCAACTTTACACGTGCCTACTCTGTAAGGCATATCGACCTCGGTCAACTAGTTTCGGTTCTTCTTTAAAAAACTCAAAAATTGTTGATAGCAAAACTGCGATGATCACGAATCACGATGTAAACAACCCACACAACAATTAAAAATCAGTTTTCAAATGTTATATCAAGGTTCATTGATGCATACAAGATCATCATCTACAAACCTTGATATTATGTTTTTAATTGTTGTTTATTGTTGCTAATAAACATTTAGAGGACCGTGATAGGGAATATTGTAATATCTTTTACCGTGATGATAATCATACAAAGGGTCCTAGATAGTTTTTGAAATGGTCTATCCCCTGGCGGCGTGTTTTCTAACTCGCTACTAGCGATCTAGTGGGCATTGCCTGCCGCGATCTTCTCTGTGCGCATGCGCGGATCTTCTTTCTCTGTTATTCACGAAATGGAGTTTTCTCTCTCATTGAAATTGGCAACGTTGTAATCGCACATTTGGAGTTAGAACTCGTAATTATTTAAATTCTATCAAGTTTGTCGATGTTCGGTTGTGTATAATGCCTCAATAGAGGGTTGGTGATGCACGTAACATAGAACATATGAGTTAAATATGTGTATTTACTGAAATATAGGTGTTTGAAAAAACACCATGGGTTATTTTTAATGGGCAGTGCACGGGCTTTGCACTGAAACGGGTTCCCGCCTTGACTTTGGCGGACTCTATTGAGATGGTCGCTAGGTTTGTAACGCATACTTCTTGTGGAGGATCTTTAAAAGTAACTTCGGCATCAGGAGCTTCAACGAAGAGCGGCAATAGTTGATTCACAAACGTTGTTGAATCCAGGTGAGACGGCGGGTGTATTGCAATGGGGTGCCTACTGAGAGCATCAGCGGCAACGTTTGCCATTCCTCTGCGGTACTTGATCGTACAATCGTACCCCTGCAAACGCAACACCCATCTTTTGACTCTGTTGGAGGCCAATTCTGTAGAAAACATCCAACTCAGAGAAGCGTGGTCACAAATAATATCAAAGCTTGTCATTTCAATGTATGGACGGAATTTATCCACCGCCCACACCACAGCGAGACATTCCCACTCCTGTACCATGTAATTCTCTTCATGTTTACTGAGTGTCCGGCTTATGAAGGCAACTGGCCGGAGAGGACTATTGGTTACGTTGGGGTCCGAGGCTTGGAGCAAAACCGCACCCAAACCAAAGCCACTCGCGTCTGTCTCGATCACAAAAGGTTGATTTAAAACTGGCAAAGCCAGATCTGTGACATAAGAGAGGGCATTTTTTAAAGCTATGAACGCATTTTTCTGCGGTAAGTCCCATGTCCAAGGAGTATCTTTCCTTAGCAGACTTGTAAGACGCTTAGCAATCGTAGAAAAGTTTTGTATGAAGGTTCTATAGTAACCAACTAAACCAAGGAAACTTTGCAGGTCTTTCACTTTGCGGGGAGAAGGAAAATCGTTGACTGCAGCAACTTTTGAAGGATTTGGGCTGTACAATCCTTGTTTGATAATGTGCCCCAAGAAGTTAATAGAGGTTTGAAAGAGCTGGGGCCGGATTCACAAGAGGTCTTAGCTTAAGACCGGTCCTAAGTCCTGCTGTACCATATGTGCTATTATAAATCCATGATAGGCCTACTACACGGCCCAATTGAGCACTACTTTCGTGGAAATCACAGTGAACTTAAAATATTGCAAGGCGGTGTTTTAAAGTTTAGTGTTTTGTTTTCTTATACCTCCACAATCTAAAAACAGAGAAATGTGTATGTCAAGGTAAGTAAATGATATTTATTAAGCGAGCGAAGCGAGCGTTTCCACTTGACTCTTATGGCACTTCATTCTGTTTTTTTGTTTGTTTTTGTTTTTTTTTGTTTTTATGTCTGTCGATAGCGGTCGAACGGAAAGTCCGATCAACTTGAAATTTGGACCATCCACAAGCCTTGATGTGGATTGAAGGTGTATAGTTTTGAGGCAAAATCGTTCGAAAAGTTACAAAGTTACACCATAGTTACTGCAAAATATTTTTCTGAAACAAAATGGGGGCAAAATGTGAGATAGCCATATTTTTTTAAAGCTTTTTCCAATCACGAATATGTTCATGTTATGGCGATCTGATAAATATTGGCAAAGTTACACAAAAGTTACTCGAAAATATATTTCTGAAACACAGTAACAGCAAAATGTGAGGTGGCTATCTTATAGTAAATTTTTGTCCGGTCACGAATATACTAACGTAAACGCGATTTGATACATATTAGAGGCAGAAATTACTTTTCTTCTGCTGTCAATAACTGTTAGTAACGGTGGCGGACCGCGGCGAAAACATGACAGCGAAAATTCTAAGCAACGCACATTGCACTGCATCCAACAATGTCGGGAAGTATAATAGCTATGGAAATTAGAAAAAAATTTGCAATGCGCATTCTTGAATTGTTGTTAATTGTTGTTTGTATTAGCATTGAAATCTTTTCGCCAGAAAGTTCGTAGACATTGACGCGCTCGCTTATCAACGCGTCAAACAGAGCGTTTTCCTAGTTTATGTTCACACTCGAAGTCATAGACGCATTGCCACCATCTTTGAAGAAACATAAGACCAACTCAGACCGGTTCTAAATATTTGTCTAAAGTATTTGTTATTTACTAGGGTTTCTTAGCAACGTCGAGTCGAGGCTATGTGTAGGTCCGTATCAGCCAATGGCGTAGTGGTCCTAAAGTTAGGCCAGGCCTAAGTTAAGACTTCTTGTGAATCCGGCCCCTGGAGTTTACTTGTGTTTACAGTCAGTCCTGCTTTGGCAAGTCGAGCAAACACCTCCTCTAAATGTTGCAGATGTTCCTCCAATGAGTTGGAATAAATAATAATGTCGTCTAAGAATGCCAGACAGAACCGATGAGATATACCAGCAAAAACCTTGTCCATCAGTTTCTGAAACGAAGCCGTAGCCCCGGCTAAACCAAATGGCATTCGCAGGAACTCAAAAGTGCCCCTGTGACATAAGAAGGCTGTCTTGTGGCGATCTTTAGGTGCAACCGCAATTTGGAAAAAAAACCTTGAGAAAGATCGATTGTCGAGAAGTAGCGTGCAGGACCAAGCTGGGCCAAAATCCAGTCTGTACGTGGCATTGGCCATTTGGGAACATGGCTGCATTTATTAAGATGACGGTAGTCAACCGCCAATCTATAACCTCCTGTTTTCTTGGGCACGATAACCGGAACACTGGTCCAAGAGCTTGATGATGGTTGAATGATTTTCTGTTCAAGTAGTTTGTCGACTAGGCCGTCCATGACGTTTCTTTTCATATGATTGACTGGTCGAAGGCGACATTGAACTGGTGGATGAGAGTCTGCGATGATTTGATGCTGAATTAGATATGTGATGACCGGGTGTATCCGAAAAGAGGCAAGAGTATTTATGAAGAAGGTTATGTAGTGCTGGCTGTATGCGTTTCGGGCAATCAACCATGGCAGATGAGTCCAGTAGATTGGGACAAGGTTGTGGTACAGACGCGCGTGCAGGAAGAGAAGTGCTTGTAAGACAGGATTCATTAAAGGAATGAAAGTGGGTGCTGTTACCAATTGCCCAACCACCACTTCTGAAAGACACTGTAACATCAAACTGAGTAAGAAAGTCCCGGCCAAGAATGAGCTCCCGACAGAGGTGGGGTAAATACAGACACTTCAATATTGTGCCAGCGATCGGCGATAACAATAGGCACAAACACAGCGAGTTCACTACGGACATTACCAGATGCCATGCTGATAGAGATCGAGCATTGTTCAACCTTGGCACCTATTACTTGTGCCGCTGATAACGCCGACGGTCCAATCAAAGAACAACTTGAGCCCGTGTCCAGTAATGCCTGAATAGTGTGGTGACCTATAAACAACGTAATAATTGGGTCACATTCCTGTTTCAGTTTGAGTGTATCGAGAGCCATAAACACGTTGTTTGTACTGTAGTTCTCCTGAACTGGCCCTATGTCCCGAACTCCAGTTTCCCGTTTCCTGGCGTCGAGGGCAGTTTCGTTTAAAATGATCAAACGAACCACATACCCAACAAGCGTTTCTGACAGTAGATCCTCGTGATGAAGACGAACTCTGTTAGCCTGACGAAGTAGGAGATGAAAATGCCAAATCAGGTGCCACAGCATTTGTGGGCGGAGGCGGAGGTCGGTAGTTGTTGTGCCGCCACAAAATAGCCTGGATTGTAGGTGCAACCACAGCGAGGTCACGCAGGTTTGCAAAAGAGCGTCCTTGAAGAAAGGGATAATACTGTGGGTGCATCTGGCGCATTACCCGCGCCACTTTCTCTGCATCGGATACCGTAGACCCAATACGATCGTAGTAGCTGGAGATAGTGCGCACATAAGCAGAAAGGGGTTCATCTGGATGTTGGGTTTGCATTTCTAGTTCAGCCTTAAGTCGTGCCAGATAGTCTGGCCTATCATACTCATTGTGAAGGGCAACTTTGAAGTCCTCCCAACTGTTGCATCCTCCCACGAAAGTCCAGCAGCGGAAAGCGTCACCAACAAGCGCTGCTGGAAGAACATGGCTAACAATGTAAGAGAGTGGTACGCCCTGTCCCCTAGCGTATTGCTCCATGTCCAACAAGAATTCCTCTGCGTTTTTCGGGTCTCCACAGCCAAAGAATGTAGGAAGCAGGCCCTGAACATGGGGCGAAGGGTTTTTCGGCTGCTGTTGGTGGTATGGCGAAAGAAATAGATTTATGGATGTGTCGGGGTGAAGTGGGGAATCGTGCGCAGTGCGTTGTACAGGAGTAGAATACAAGGGCTCTTGCACGACTTGTGAACTGGCCTGACCTAGCGCCTCGGAGACTGGTATGGTTATCGATGCCTGCAAATTCGAATATGTAACTAGAACTACGGGCAGTGAGTGTGAACTAGGCGCGACCGAATGTCGTCTTGGCGGGATGGGAGGTGGTGTGACAGAAGTACTTCCCGAGGTACTCGTAGGACGCAAGCCTGTGGCATGACTTGAGGATGTACCAGAAGCGGCAGGCAGCTCACGAGGTGCGTGGGCAATAGTAGTAGGCTGTGTTTGCAAACGGAGTGGAATTGCTTCAGCTTTGGGAGACAACAGCTCACGCAGCCTGTGATGGTATACCTCAGTACCCTCGGCCAAGGCCGTCTAGATATATCGCTTCGCTCTCCAGGCCTGCAACTGCGTGGCGTGACGTCACGAGAATAGGCGGACTGGCGAGCGGCCGTAGCATGGCGCGCATAGGAATAAGACGGCGCGCAACACAGTATTTGCCTTATAAAACAAAGTAACTCACTATTTTGCCCCCTCATATGCATGTCCCGAGAAAAGGATAAAGTTACGGTGCGGATGGTACCAAATTTGTTCCGCGTTTACATCATTTGACTGCGTAATTGGCACCTAAGTAAACTATCGACGTTTCTAATTTTGAGCCCATAGGCTTATGACACTTTATTTTACATACGATTTATTCGGAAAAAGCGTATAATTGAAATATGTGGTTATGAAATAAAGTGGATAACTTGGATTATTTTGTATTCCAATTATGAATCATACCATCATAGTAAATGATATCTCTTATTATTCATGCTTACTTTTTAATTATTTGGATGGTATTGGTTATTGTATATCATGTTTGATTCTACAACTGATAATTTAATATCGTAAATTGGTTGATTTTGGTGTAAATAAATTATTTAAAGCATTTTGGACTACTTGTTTGTCCTGTTGATGTACTGTAGTTCGATTTACAGCCCGGCACGCAACATTTGCGAGGCATTTTGTCCGCCGAACCTCAGAGTTTATTTTATGGGAATAAAATATATTCATAAAACGTCATTTTAAAACAAAATACTAACGGGATTGTCACTGTGAAGACACGATATCACGAATAATCACTGAACATGATTATAAATAACACTTCACATACTTCACGACGTTTCAAATGTTTCTTTTTCCACACAAACACACACTGTACACACCCGCACAAAACTCGGCTCGAATGTAAGATGTTGTTGCGACTATTAGGTAAAGACGTGACTTAATTGAAACTGTACTGTATATCTACTTGAGTAACCCATATTGTAGCTCAGACGGAAATAGCTATTTCTTGGATACGTAAATAAGTCGTCAATGGACCATTCAAAGACAATGCAAATGTCAATGGACTTTGAAAGAAATTTTAATCCCATTTCTTGCTACACAGGACGTGCAAACATATTTCAGACGGTGCAGAATATTATACTTTCTAGTACTTAAATGCATCATGCATCAGATGGTTGGGAATGTCGAGGAAACAAATAAAATTGGGAGATGTTGTGTAGCGCGCAATGCTTTTCATAGCGCGTAGAGCCGAGCCATCCGCCTACTTGCGTGACGTCACAGCGGTGATCGAGAGCCAGTTGCAGGCCTGGACATCACGAAGGCCCCGCCTCGGCTTGAAGAGCCATTAGCTTGTGAACAATGTCCAGAGGTAACAAATCTTCTTGAACAAACCCCTCCATTATGTCAAATGCGCCGGGGTTAGGAACTGATTTTATAAGCTACAAATAATAGACAGTGTTTAAACGTTACCTTATACTGCTTTGGACGAGCCCCTAATTGTAGCGTCGTCTAATATACAAATAACTGTTCTATAAATACTGCGTAATATTACTTTTATTTCCTTTTTTTAGAGATACCAAACACCCCTGCATTTCCCTTTTACAACAATCCCCAGTCTGTCTTTTCACCGCCTTCTCACTATTTCCATTTCCTATAACTTAATCTGAATACTCCACGGTCTTCTTGATGCTTTATACAATTCATATTACACCGCCTTCTTACTATTTCCATTCCTATAACTACAATACTAATCTAAACTACTAATAACTAATATACCTAGTGTAAGCAGGCACACCGTGACAGTACACAGCACAAATTGGGACATCTTGACACTCTCCCATGTCTAAACTGAATGTATATCCATTAATTTCTTATGAAAACATTAATTTACTACTGCTTTGAACCTAAGCAATCAATTTCGGTCGCACCGCTCCGGTAGTGGCGCTAGTGTCGGCTTTTCGCCACTATTTCACGGCAGTGTCCAGTATTCTAGCGCAACTGGTTAGTAAGGTATTTGACAATACCAAACCTATTTTCATAGAATATCAGTAAATATTGTGGGTTGTTATTCATATAAAGCAGACTTGACAACGGCTGGAGTAAAAATTTTGACAAGGTTAGCTTGATGACCTTGAAAATTTGATTGTTTCGTCTAGGAGGCGGTGGCAAAGTCCAAGGAGGTTATATGCAAAGTCATTCATATAAGCAGTGATTTGCATGGACTGTGACGTCACATACCGTTTAAAAATAATGGTGCGGGATACAGATAATCAAAATCTTTGAACATGTATAGTAGTATAATGAGTTAATTTTAAAACTTTTAAATTAGGTTTGTGATGTCTTTACATGAATAACAATATATTCCACGTACTTTCAGAGCTGTCAAAAATTCATGCACATTCCCTATTGTGTATGATAAAAAAAATAACATGAAACATTTGAGTGTTTGCCTATACTTGGTGATAGTATTGCTAAACCCACTACAAGAGTAGGGGGAAAGTGGGGTTTCTGGCACACTCGCGAGGTGAGCACTTTAGGCCACGCCCCTTCACCTCATATAAACCTAACCTAACGCACCCGAATGAACCTAAACCTATTCCAAGGGCCTAACCCTCCCTAACCTAACACAGCTATAGGACTATACCAAACCTAATCTTTACCTAAACTAGCCCTGCCAAAGGGCATAACCACCACTTTACAACCAATGGACCTATCCATCCCCTAACACCTAAAGGACCCAATCTAACCTAACCAAAAGCCTTAACCTAACCTAGCCTTACTTGAAGAACCAAACCTAACTCACCCCTTTCTCGCCGAAGGGCCTAACCGCCACCTTACAACCAATACGCCTATCCATCCCCTAACAGCCAACAAGCTCCATCTAACCTAACCAAAAGACCTAACCTAACCCAACCTTACTAATGAAACCATACCTAACCCACCCTTTTCCCGCCAAAAGGCCTAACCGCCACCTTACAACCAATGGACATATCCATCCCCTTACAGCCAAAGAACCCAATCTAACCTACCCCAAAAGTCTTTATCCCACCTAGCCTTACAAAAGGAATCATATCTAACCCACCCTTTTCTCGCCAAAGGGCCTAACAACCACTTTACAACCAATAGACCTTCCATCCCCTAACAGCCAAATATCCCAATTTTACCTAACCAAATGACCAAACCTCCACATACCCTTTCCGAAGAAACCTTACCCAATCCATCCCTATTCCACTAAAGGGCCTATCCACCACTTTAGAATCAATAGACCTATCCATCCCCTAAGAGTTAAAGAACCCGATCTAACCTAAACTCCACATACCCTTTTCGAGGAAACCTAACCTAATCCGTCGTCCCTATTCCACCAAAAGGCCTAACCACCACTTTAGAACCAATAATTGCTTATCCACTCCCTTACACCCAAAGAACCCGATCAAACCTAACCAAAAGACCTAACCTAACCTAACCTTACTATAGGAACCATAACTAACCCACCTCTATTCCGCCAAAGGGTCTAACCACTACTTTATAACCAATAAACCTATTGCACCTCTAAGAGCTAAAGAACTCCATCCTATCTAACAAAAGGTCCTAACCCTCACCTAGTCTTACTCCATGAACCAAACATAACCATTCCGTTCCTGTCAAAGGGTATTCATTTTTTGAATTATATTATATTTAAATATGTATTGATCTGTACTTCACATTCTAGTTCTAGTTCTTATACGACATAGATTGTATAGATAATACATGAAAATTCTTCAAGGAAGGTACGAGGAAAATGTATCTCTACTTATTGAGTTATTGGTAACAGGTTTCTTAAATCAAAAGGCTAGTTTATCAAGTTAACATTGTTTATTTAAAAAATATATATATTATGTATGTATAAACACTTGCACAGAGTATCATAAAAGAACACATTTCTTATGTTTAC
Source organism: Isoperla grammatica (assembly GCA_945910005.1). Lineage (NCBI taxonomy): Eukaryota > Metazoa > Arthropoda > Insecta > Plecoptera > Perlodidae > Isoperla > Isoperla grammatica. Next base: position 39,233 of record CAMDTW010000635.1, read on the forward strand.
ACAATTATTACAAGGACTTGACATACACATTTACAGCGTGTTTCTAATATCTACAAGTTTCTTTAGCCAGTTTGCATCTTAATCTTACAATTTCCATGTGCTAAAGTCATAACTCCATCGTTAAGGATATATCTCTTATCGTCAAATGGAGAGAGTGTAATTTTTCTTTGTTTTATAGTAAAAAGTTCGTGTTTAAAACTTCTAATGGAGTACATATCAGCTCTATTAACACCTCTGTTCAATAAACTAGTTTTATAATCATCATGCGAGATTTGTTTTGCAAGAGTCCGTTTAACAATGCCTTTACCTACTTTCTTCACGTTACCATTATCATCTTAAATGGAATACATTTTGGAGCGTAAACCTACAAATTCTTTAACCACTTTACCGTCAAGCTCATCTTTCATCTTTCCAAGTACCTTTTTGTTCTTGTCACTATAGAGAAAATAATCTTTAGAGAAATTTGAAGTATCAAAACGGTATGATTCTAGCTTCATGTCTTTATACACATCATCTGTTCTTAATTCATAACATAGGGAATCTGTATCGGTAATAAGTAGACGTGCATTATTACCATATTTTGATTTAACATAGTTGTAGTGGAAATCGTACATTGTAATTTTACTTATATCCAAAATAGTTAAACCTGCGTAGATGGGGCGGTTCAACTCAAGGCACGGTTTCTTCGATTTAACAGCTACAAGATTTTTAGAAAAAATTTCAAAACTTTCAAATGCCGGAGAGGCAATTAATTTTAACACTCTCTTCTCGCAAGTAACACGCTCAACATTAACTCGATTCCTCAGGTTTTCCATGGTTTTGCCAAAGACTGCATTATTAAGTAGCTTAAATAGATCTTTCTCAAAGCTATTCTTAGCCTGCTGACGTTGCATTGTATTGAATTCAATGTAGGGCTTGAGCCATGCACTTTGATGGAAGCCGAGTACGCGATGAATTTTCGTAATTTTCATTCCGAGCGAGAGGTACAGTTTTAAATTTTGGTAATGAATAATATAATTTTCCTTACTGTTTAATGTAGTTACTAACTTTGTAGTATGCTTGCTCATAGATATGTTCAAATCGTCAAGGAGTTTTTTTGAATAAGGTGATAGCATTTCGTCAGAAATAATCATCTTCTCAGGGGCAAGTGGATAGTCATTATGTCTATCATGCAGCTCTGCGGGATACTCCAAGTCAATTTCTAAGATATAACCATTTTCTCCCTCATCTGGTACCTTAATTACATCTAACATGGCAATTTCTTGTTCATTCAACCACCTGAAACTATTTAAAGGTAGAAACTTGGACATTGCAACTCCATACAAATTGTTACAATCCCAGTAAACTACATACTTTGATGGGTTTTCAGGATCATAACTTTCCATGTACTTATTGTTAGCTTCAGAGAAACGTTGTGCAATCATTGATACACCCCCTCTTTTGCCATTCTCCATGAATAAATACATGTCTGGGTCTGTAAAAAGCTCTAATTCTACCTGTGTCATCGGCAACTCTGCCATGCTAGACCTGGAGCAGTGTAAGTGTGAGCTGGATCTATTTGATAGTAGGTTAGGCATAATTCCCTGAAACTTTCAAATACGTCAGCTAGTAACAGCACGTCACATTTAACGTAAAGGTCTTGGTACTCACCCAAAGTTTTTATATTGAAAGCATTCCACACTTTAGTTGCATGCTGATAATCCTCGTCACTTATATTCTCACCACTCAATGTGTTATAGAAAGCAGAGTGGGGTGGGAGAAATGTTTCATTTAGTTTTTCAATGGAATCGACGTAGTCATATGGAAATACGCCCTTACGTAAGAGAAGATGAATGTTACTATCTTCAAAATACTCGCTTAAAATTTTAAATTTGTCCACGCCATAACCTACGAGGTTTTTTACCAAGGTCTCCAATGATGCATTGAGAAATTGCAGGGAATCTAAGAAACGCAAATCACCCCAGGAAAATGACACATACTTTTCCACATTGTTTGGTATAACAGAGATGCGTCTATTTACAGTTTCCCCGATTTGTTGGATGATCAGATGTGAATCATAGCCGCGTAAATTATGAAAAATGACTGGGATGTATGTCGCAAGCTTGTAGTTCAGGTTACAGCTGTTGTGCGCTGCCCCACGGTACACACCTGTGAGGTGGTCGTGATCTCTTACGCGATCCCTATTTAATTTCCCAGAACAAATAAAACAATATTTGGCAAGTAGAAATTTCTCCTCCTCAATCTCAGTCATTACAAAAGGGTTGACATTTTTTATGATATTACTAAGTTCCACTTCCTCTTTTATAAGAGCATTCAGAAATTTTCTTACAGCATGAGGTCCATTATAAACAACTGGTGGTTTGAATGGCTTCCCTACTGAATCAATAATAATATAAGCAAAGCCTGAAGGTTCATGGCGCGTTAACTTGGTAATATGAGACTCATTAGAATCTTGTGAACATCCACTAAACTTCTGAGAAAAACATTCAAAATCTGCATAAATGACAAAAGGTACTTACAGAGAGAAGTTGTAATTTTTAAATTTCATAATATTATCACCAGCTTTGGGAAACTTCGTCTTTTGGGGCTCATGTTTACTGCAGTAAGTATGGTGACTACTAAGACGAGCTCGAGTGGTGAATCGATGCAAACAGAGACTACAATAATGAGCTTTCTCCTTATGTTTCGTTATAGACGCAAGAAACCGATCAAGATTTTTAACTAAACAGTAATGCCTCCTCTCTCCGTTGGATATAAGCAACAAGTTTACATGTTTCTCACGTTTACAGTTAGTAATTTTTAAAGGATACACCTCGTTTTCATAAGCAAATACATTGATTGAGATATTGTTCTGCTTTTCAAACCTTGTAATCTGCGATAGTGGAACAGGATAGTCAATTCCGTTCATTCTCAAGTCACTCTCCCACTTTTTGTATTTGGCAATTCTTTGAGCATTTTTAGTTTGAGGATGAAGATACGCTAAAACTGACCATAAGAAACACTTTTGGTCTATGTTTTTTACATTGATGATGGATTTTGTGTGTTTCAGTTTCTTGGGTAAATCGATGTAGGTACTGGCGGCTAGGGGTTTATAGATTCCCACTTTAACCTCCAAGTTGTAAATTCGATCGATAGTCCAGTTGCTTCCCTCCTTTTGGAAGTTGGAAGATGTTTCAGCGATAGTAGCAAATGCTTCGTTAAACTGTACATTAAACTCTGACTCTTGCAGTAAAATGTTACATTTGCTGCGAAAACACGGGTTAGCGAAAACTTGCTCCTCTTCATCACCGCGAACACATCGGACAAAGACCGATAGGTACCATTTAACGCCTTTATGTTTTTTCAGTTCGTCAAATAACACCATTTGCACATTGTCACGATTAGTAGAGAGAAATAACAGATGGTCCTTTGCAGATTCAGCAGGATGGAATTTCTACGTTTTAACTTTTCCATTGAGCGCTGTAGAAAAGTTACACGGATCTTGAGTACATGTTTCATCCACCTCCATGTTCTCCTTTGCCGTAAAATCCATCACATCCGTTGTATTGTTTCTCTTGTGGGACTTGATGTGGTTCAACATATTCTCCTTTCTTGAGAAAGTCTTCTCACACAAGTCGCAAGTGTAGGAACTTCCTACATTATGGTCTCTACAAATATGTCTCTTCAAATTGTCATGACGTGTAAATACCACCTCACACAATTCACATTTCTTCAGTCTTGCTGAGTTGTGCACTAATCGTTCATGTCTTTTCAAATTAAAGTTTTTAGCAAACACAGCATCACACAATGTACAAGTAAATGTTCTGGAGCCTAGAGGATGATCCATAGTTGTACACTATTTGATACGTAAGCCTCAATACACAAATCCTTCACCTGAAACAATTGAGAAATACATGCACTCTATTACAATAACACACACTAATAGTAATACTACACACTGGTAGAGTTTTTATTGTTCTCTTACTATCTCATAACTATTTTGTATTGGGATTTCTGTGGTATGTATATTAAACAAGGAGACACTATTTAGAAGCATAGATTTATTGTACCTCTGGCTGACCCATAGTCGCCGAACACCGCCCTCTTACATCCATACAACCAAGGTTGATACCATGCATATACATACAAGGTTGGTTCAATGCATACACAACATTTCTCCCCTTTTTAGTTTAAGAGTATTTAAGACGATCTGGTGGTTGGACCTTTCTGTGGGATCGCCTAGGTGCTTCGATTGTTGACTCTTGGATAGGAGAATTCGGTGAACGTTCTAAGACTTTTCTGTTGGATTCTGAAGCTTTTCTGTTGGATAGCCTTGGTTCTTCGGATGTTGGATCTTGCTTTTGAGAACTCGTGGCACGTTCTTTGGTTGCATCGAAAACTCTTGTTTCCGGTAGCATTAACCCTTTTGGAGTGTTAACCAAATCTTCCCCTACTTCTGTTGGAGCTAGAACTCTATCTGACAGAGATACCCTTGGTGTATAATTATGCAAACCTACATTAAGATAATCTGGCATTGGTTCGTTAAAAGCTACTGATGCTGCTCTAATCTGATCAGCATGAACAAACCTTATTTTACCGTCTACATTAACTAAGAATGTAACAGCACTGATTATCTGCATAACCTTTCCAACTTGCCATTTAACTATCTCCTTTCTTGGTATCTTAACCCATACTGTCTGACCAACTTCAAAATTACTGGGTTTAGTTCTATGGTTCTTTCCAAAAGTGTTCTTATCAGCAGAACATTTCTTTGATAAGCCAAGAGATACATTTGGCTGAAGTAAGTCTAATTTTGTTCTTGGACGCTGCTTTAACATAATTTCAGCTGGACTGAGACCGGTAACTGTACTTGGTGTATTCCTGTATCCAAATAGGAAATTATCAATTCTTTCTTGAACAGTAAGCCTACCTTTACACTCCAAGAAATACTTCACGAGACCCCTTTTTACCACATCTACTGACTTCTCAGCGATACCATTGGACTGGGGATGATATGGCGGAGAGTGCATCAATTGTATGCCCATGCGCTTACAATAATCATTAAAAGCAATTGAATCGAAGGGGGGACCATTATCGGTAACAATCACTTCAGGCAAACCGAATCTAGCAATTACATGCCTTATCTTTCCTATCAACACCTCTGCAGTTGTAGTTTTCATTTGCCAAATATCGACCCACTTCGAATGACTATCAACCAACACAAGGAACTTGGACCCTTGAAAATCCGCAAAATCCAAATGGATTCTTTGCCAGCTTCTGTAAGGTGATGGCCAACTGGTTAAAGGAACAACATTTCTTGCAGGTAGCATACTTTGACACTGGGAACATTGAGCAATGGTATCTTCGATATCTTGATCTAGACCAGGCCACCAAACATGACTACGGCTAAGCATCTTTGTCCTCACGATGCCAGGATGTTGGAAATGTAGAAGTCTTAAGACTTCCTTCCTTAGACTTTGAGGTATAACTACTCGATTTCCTCTAGAAACACACTGCGCATCGACTGATAGCTCTAGTCTTTTTGAAAAGAATGGCTTTAAGTTAACATCTTCTACATAAGACGGCCAACCTAACAATGTGTATTGAAGAACTTTAGCTAAAACAGGATCCTTGCTAGTTGCTTTAGCTATATCTACAGCTGATAATGGCTCTAACCTATCTGTTGTGCTTAACAGATTAACCTCAAGGTGGTTTACGGTTGAAACTAACCGGGATTTATCTTCAAAAGTATTTGATAAGGGTAATCGTGACAATGCATCGGCGTTAGCCAATTGACTTCCCTTTCTGTATTGAATTTCATACGAATATGCGGAAAGAATTATCGCCCAACGTTGCAGTCTAGCTGCTGCAAGTGTTGGAATACCTGTTTTTGGACCTAAAATTGCTTTTAGCGGTTGATGGTCTGATACGAGCAAAAACTTCCGACCAAATAGATACTTATGGAATTTTTTTACGGCGAAAATAATTGCCATGGCCTCTCGCTCTACCTGAGCATACCGTTGAGCTGTAGGACTTAAGGTTGAAGAAGCAAACATGACAGGTTTTTCTTCCCCGTGTACAACTTGTGATAGTACAGCACCTAAACCATAAGGTGAGGCATCACATGCAACCACGATCGGTTTCTCTGGATCGTAAGGAGTTAACACTTGGTTTCGTTGTAACAAGTTCTTACTTTTCACGAAAGCTTTTTCACATTCCGATGACCAATTCCAGGCAACACCCTTTTTCTCTAAATCATATTGCGGCCTTAATTGGGACGACAACATAGGAATGAATCTACCATAAAAATTCAATAGCCCAAGATATGATTGTAATTGTTTTACATTCTCTGGAACCGGACAACAGTTGATAGCTAACAATTTTTCTTCTGTAGGATGAATTCCAAACTCATCTACTCGGTGTCCTAGAAATTCAACTGTTGAACTTGCGAGCACGCATTTTTTACATTTACTCGAATGTTGACACTATTCAATCTATCTAAAACTAGCTTTATTTTCTTTCGATGTTCATCCTCAGTTTTACTGACAACAAAAATATCATCGATATAAACATAGACTCCGGGTATATCCTTAAAGATTCTATCCATAGTAGACTGGAAAATGGCTGGAGCACAAGTGATTCCATAAGGAAGCCTTGTGAACTCGAACAACCCAATATGTGTGTTTATCAACAAATACTTTCTAGAAGACTTTGACACAGGTAATTGTAAATATGCATTGGACAGGTCCAATAACCCAAAGATTTTACCACTACCAAGAGACGCAAAAATGTCTTCTGGCTTAGGTAATGGGTAATGCTCTGTCTCTATTACCTTATTAAGGGTTACTTTAAAATCAACACACAAACGTAGTTTATCATCTTTCGTTGGAACTACCACTAGAAGTGAGGCCCAATCACCTTTCGACTTCGGTACCAGCACTCCGGACTCGACCAAGGCATCTAATTCTTTTTTAACCCTGTCTTGTAATGCATAAGGTACAGGGTAGGCCTTATGAAATATTGGAGTGGAGTCTGGTTTAACAACAATATCCGCCTCATGACCTGCAATAGGTAATCCCTTAGATTCAAACACTCGAGGAAATTCATTTCTTGCCTCTGACATAAGGCTCTCCTTCAAACATTCATACTTATTCACACATTTTAGCTTATTTGTTATTTGACCTTCAGACAGTTGCGACAATAACTTGATCAAGCAAGTTTTACTTTGTTTATTTTTCCCAACATCTAAACTCGCCCTCCAATCAGGAACTAACACATCTAACCAGGGTCTACCTAATAGAGGCTTACACTTGGAACGAGTTACAATGATGGGTAGTTCAAAGACTTGATTATCAGTATTAACTGAGAGTCGAACTTCCCCAACTACTGATAATCTTTCACCAGACACAGTCTTTAAACCATTATTTGATTTACGACATTTTACATGACTAAAGCTATTTAAGTATGTTTCCTCAGACATAACAGAACAAGCTGCTCCTGTATCCACTTCCATACTAAGCTCTTTTCCACTTACTTTCAATGTAACATACACTGGCTTATCAAGTGTGCTTAAGTTAACAGACAATACTTTTTGAATATCAAAACTTTCGCTTTCACTACTACTATTACTATACTACTGACACTATTTAGAAGCATAGATTTATTGTACCTCTGGCTGACGATCTTGACTCTGGAATACTGACGTCTGAGCCTGACGTGGTTTCGAGGTTTGACTTTTCTTGAATTGCTTTTTGATTTGATTGACATCCGACCTCGGATTTAACATTTGTGCGTTTGACTCGGCAACCTCTAGACTCCTCGCCATGGTGCAAACCCGTTCAAATGTTAAAGTAGGTTTCTCCAGTAACTGCTTTTGAAAGGACAAGTTATTTATGCCCCAAACAAATTTGTCTCGTAGTGATTCTTCCAAACTAGCTGGGAAATTACATGAGTTGGCTAAATGTGTCAATTCAACAATGTAATCAGACATTGACTCACCCTCTTTTTGAACACGCTGATAAAATTTGAACCGTTCTAAGATAATTGACTTCTGAGGCGCAAAATGATCAGTTAATTTCTTTACTAAATCCACAAATGACAGTGATTTAGGTTTATCTGGGACACATAGACGTTTTAGCAAATGATAGGTCTCGGCTCCAATGAGTGTTATTAGCAGACTGACAGATTCTAGTTCACTCACTCGGTTTATGGCGATGTAGCACTCCAGCCTCTCGAGATAATCCTCAAACTCTTCTTTTGATTTGTCGAATTCGGACATTTTGCCTAAAACACGACCGTTGCTGACTGACGCAGACGATTCTTGATTGTTTGGCATTTTGACTTGACGCTATTTATGTATAGACTTTACAACTCGACTGTTGAGACTCGACAAATATATACGTACTTATTGACGAATACAACACTGACGTTTGACTGCGGACATGCAGAATAATATTACACGAAGAAATATTTTAACAATTCGGACGTGATTTAAACATTTGAAGACAGACGGCTTCTTTTTCGGTAGCAAGACAGCTGACAAACGGCTGTGGTTAGACAAGACCTTGACTACACCTCACATTTAGACGAATTATGGACACAATTTGACAGTACATACCATACAAATACATTTGATTGATGTATTATCCCATCCTCGTCGCCAATATTTTGTATTGGGATTTCTGTGGTATGTATATTAAACAAGGAGACACTATTTAGAAGCATAGATTTATTGTACCTCTGGCTGACCCATAGTCGCCGAACACCGCCCTCTTACATCCATACAACCAAGGTTGATACCATGCATATACATACAAGGTTGGTTCAATGCATACACAACATTAACATAACTAAAAATACAAATACACTCATAAATTAGTAGTAGATGAAGCCACTTACAGGTTTAAGCCAAGCAAGCAGCAGCAGGCAGAATATGTTATGGTAATAGCTCCAATCGGTATAGCAGACGATCTCTTATTTGATGTTCACTGATCGAGTGTCAAACAAGTTATGACATCGCAAGGAACACCAACCTTCTTATATACCCAGAGCGTTGACTACACAGGTCAGTAAACAAACTACGTGAGTCAAATTCGCACAAGTTTAATACTGAAATTTACTTTTTACATACTACGGTAGGCAAATTTTCTTAAATGGATAAACGTAACACTCACTATAGTACACTGGAACTTTAATTTAAACCGTTTACTGTTCCATCACAAGTCTTTGATTAGTCACACAATATATTTATTTACACACTACACAACTACTTCTCACTCCTCTCACTTACACTTTTACTATTCCCCACTATATTCTTCTAATATCACTTCTTCTCGCTGTGTTCAGTTACGCTAGCAATCCAATATTGAATGTGTTGCATCCTCTAGTCCTTGTGTATACCATTAGGGCTATTACAGCACCCCCACAACATCACACAAAGAAACCTTCCAGAACCTTCCACCCTTAATACACACGCTTCCTCAGTCGAGAAAGAAAAATCAATACTTTAGTTCCACGAGCCCCCGCTAGGGGGCGCTGCACTACATAGTTCCCCACGTGACCGCTCGGGTGGCGCTAGCGTCGCCCTTAGTTCACTACACTGTCACTAGAGGGTGCTTTCTAGTGTACCTTAGGGGCTGCAACAGCCTAAGAGCGTCAGTCTTATGCCAGCAGCCGCCGAGTCAACATCGCTCCCGAGGAACCGCGGTAAGTACAGGGGTAAGTTCAGCAGGGGTAGGCTACATGCTTAGATTTGTAGTATAGGAGGCCCCCTGGCGGCTCATACGTATGATTTCGAGTGTGGTGATGTCACGGAATAGATTCATTAACTACTTAATTAATTAATTATGTAAATGAACTCATTAATATGCAAATTTATGCATACACTAATAAGGACCAACTAATTTTGTAAATTCAGTTAATTAATTAATTATGTAAATTAACTCATTAATATGCAAATTTATGCAAACACTAATTAAGGGTTAATTAATTATGTTGATGAGGTAATTAAGTTAATTAATTATGCTAATGAGGGGGCGTGGCTTATGACGTCATCGACCTTGAGATTATGTAAATGAGTGCCAGGGGGCCTCCTATACTACAAATCTCCCCCTCCCCCTACTTACAAGTGTTCCAATACTGAACCAGAGAAGTTATTAACATATTCTTATCCAAATACATTGTTACACTCACAGACCCAGATGAGTTTACGTTGAAAATAAAACAAATAATAATAAAAATAATAATAATCTAGCTCAGTCGGTATTGTGTTTTAATTTGTTGCTAATTTCAAAAGAGGTCAACTACATACTGTTTCTGTCAACTTGTCAAGATGATGTGTAGAATCTTGGATTATGCAGGTGTTCTTTCAAGGTATCCTAGTCACTCTTAAACCATGCTTAAACCATTCACGCAAGGTTTACATTTTACTTTATATCTGCCCTGCTGAAAAATCTGCCTAATTCTGCTTAGCAATTTCAACGTCCTAGTGGAAGTAGATATAGTCAGATTCAGGAAGTACACTATAAGAAGATCTAAGCAGAATTAAGCCCGTTATGGCCCCTGTAAGTGGAAGAAGTTTTAAGTGGTATTTAGCAGGTTTAGCAGAATAAGTTATTCCTTCTGTGGTTCAGTAGTCTTCATCAGAACTAAGTGGAAATGGTTTTTAGCAGTTGCAATCAGTTCTTAACAGATATGTTTCTTAGCAGTCATTATCAGATCTTAGGGGAAGTGGTGCTTACCAGTCCCGATCAGTAATAAGTGGAAGCAATTCTTACTAGTCTCAATCAGACCCTTGTAGAAGCAGTTCTAGGCAGACCTGGTCAGAGCTTAGAGGAAGCGGTTCTAGGCAGACCTAGTCAGAGCTCAGAGGAAGCGGTTCTAGGCAGACCTGGTCAGAGCTCAGAGGAAGCGGTTCTAGGCAGACCTAGTCAGAGCTCAGAGGAAGCGGTTCTAGGCAGACCTAGTCAGAGCTCAGTGGAAGCGGTTCTAGGCAGACCTAGTCAGAGCTCAGAGGAAGCGGTTCTAGGCAGACCTAGTCAGAGCTCAGTGGAAGCGGTTCTAGGCAGACCTAGTCAGAGCTCAGTGGAAGCGGTTCTAGGCAGACCTAGTCAGAGCTCAGAGGAAGCGGTTCTAGGCAGACCTAGTCAGAGCTCAGAGGAAGCGGTTCTAGGCAGACCTAGTCAGAGCTGAGTGGAAGCGGTTCTAGGCAGACCTAATCAGACCTCAGTGGAAGTGGTTCTAGGCAGACCTAGTCAGAGCTCAGAGGAAGCGGTTCTAGGCAGACCTAGTCAGAGCTCAGTGGAAGCGGTTCTAGGCAGACCTAGTCAGAGCTCAGTGGAAGCGGTTCTAGGCAGACCTAGTCAGAGCTCAGAGGAAGCGGTTCTAGGCAGACCTAGTCAGAGCTCAGAGGAAGCGGTTCTAGGCAGACCTAGTCAGAGCTGAGTGGAAGCGGTTCTAGGCAGACCTAATCAGACCTCAGTGGAAGTGGTTTTAGGCAGACCTGGTCAGACCTCAGAGGAAGCGGTTCTAGGCAGACTTGGTCAGACCTCAGTGGAAGCGGTTTTAGGCAGACCTGGTCAGACCTCAGAGGAAGCGGTTCTAGGCAGCTCAGTGGAAGCGGTTTTAGGCAGACCTGGTCAGACCTCAGAGGAAGCGGTTCTAGGCAGACCTAGTCAGAGCTCAGTGGAAGCGGTTCTAGGCAGACCTGGTCAGAGCTCAGAGGAAGCGGTTCTAGGCAGACCTGGTCAGACCTCAGTGGAAGTGGTTCTAGGCAGACCTTGTCAGAGCTCAGAGGAAGCGGTTCTAGGCAGACCTAGTCAGAGCTCACAGGAAGCGGGTCTAGACAGATTTGGTCAGAGCTCAGAGGAAGCGGTTTTAGGCAGACCTAGTCAGACCTCAGTGGAAGTGGTTTTAGGCAGACCAGGTCAGACCTCAGTGGAAGCGGTTTTAGGCAGACCTGGTCAGATCTCATAGGAAGCGGTTCTAGGCAGACTTGGTCAGACCTCAAAGGAAGCGGTTCTAGGCAGACTTGGTCAGACCTCAAAGGAAGCGGTTCTAGGCAGACCTAGTCAGACCTCAGTGGAAGCGGTTTTAGGCAGACCTGGTCGGACCTCAGTGGAAGCGGTGCTAGGCAGACTTGGTCAGAGCTTAGAGGAAGTGGTTCTAGGCAGACCTATAGTCAGAGCTTAGAAGAAGCAGTTCTAGGCAGACCTGGTCAGAGCTCAGAGGAAGCGGTTCTACCCTGTTGAAAATTCTTGTCATCTTTTTTTATTAAATTGTACCAATTGATCAGACAAGTTTCAAAGAGACAAGAACAGACAAGAATGAAACACCAGACAAGACTAGAGAAAGCAAGAACAGATACGTTCTAACAAGCGTTATACAATCAGACACAACAAGGCCAAGCTAGACAAGAATCGGCAAGTTTAAATAAGAGCACATACAAAGAGAGACAATAATGCTCCACTAGACCCAGCTTGACACGAATGAACTATTGTCAATAAGAACATACCGGACTAGAAACAACAAGACACTACTACACATAGAGATCTAAAACAGTGGGGTGTTAGTGCATAAATAATAAGCTAAAACGCAGTGCTAACGTCAGCAATCTAAAACAGCGGAGCTCTATTAGGTACATTAAAACAAGCTAAATCGCAGTGTAAGCGCCTGCAATCTAAAACGGTGGAGTTTCATTAGGTACATAATAACAAGCTAAATCTCAGTGTCAACGTCTTAAATATTGTCAGCAATCTAAAACAGTGGAAATTAATTAGGTACATAATATCAAGTTAAATCGCAGTGTTAACGTCAGCAATCTGAAACAGAAAAGTTGTTTACATAATATCAAGTTACATCGCAGTGATAATGTCAGCAATCTGAAACAGAGAAGTTTTGTATATTATATCAAGTTAAATCGCAGTGATAACGTCAGCAATCTGAAAAAGAGAAGTTTTTCTACATTATATCAAGTTAAATCGCAGTGATAACGTCAGCAATCTGAAACAGAGAAGTTTTGTATATTGTATAAGTTAAATCGCAGTAATAACGTCAGCAATCTGAAAAAGAGAAGTTGTCTACATTATATCAAGTTAAATCGCAGTGATAACGTCAGCAATCTGAAACAGAGAAGTTTTGTATATTGTATCAAGTAAAATGCAGTGATAACGTCAGCAATATGAAACAGAGAAGTTTTGTATATTGTATCAAGTAAAATGCAGTGATAACGTCAGCAATCTGAAACAGAGAAGTTTTGTATATTGTATCAAGTAAAATGCAGTGATAACGTCAGCAATCTGAAACAGAGAAGTTTTGTATAAGCCTATTGTATCAAATAAAATGCAGTGATAACGTCAGCAATCTGAAACAGAGAAGTTTTGTATATTGTATCAAGTAGAATGCAGTGATAACGTCAGCAATCTGAAACAGAGAAGTTTTGTATATTATATCAAGTTAAATCGCAGTGATAACGTCAGCAATCTGAAATAGAGAAGTTTTCTACATTATATCAAGTTAAATCGCAGTGATAACGTCAGCTATCTGAAACAGAGAAGTTTTGTATATTGTATCAAGTAAAATGCAGTGATAACGTCAGCAATCTGAAACAGAGAAGTTTTGTATATTATATCAAGTTAAATCGCAGTGATAGCGTCAGCAATCTGAAACAGAGGAGTTTTGTATATTATATCAAGTAAAATGCAGTGATAACGCCAGCAATCTGAAACAGAGAAGTTTTGTATATTATATCAAGTAAAACAGAGATTTGTATTAGGTGCGTAATATGGTAATATGGTAAGCTGAATCGCAGTAATAATGTAATTCGACATGGTTGCCGTCACGAGAAAATATAATTTCCAACATGACAGATTGGTGGTGAGCGAGGTCTAAAACAGAAATAGTGTATATTGCTAATTTTTGACAACTGAGCGTTGAAACAATCAGCTCTAGACCAACTTCATGTAGGCAAGATCATCTGCAACACAACAAAATACAATCGTATGGTATGGTACTGAAACAAAAGTTAAGAATATCAGCGTTGAAAGTTGAAACTCTTGTCTTCTAGTTCTACACCTGCGGCTTTGTGTGTCCAATGCCTGCGACTTGTTCGTTCAGAGTGCCGAAGAAGAATGCGGCGGGTCTGTGAGCGGTTAGCCTTGAATGGAAGGAACTCGGGTAGCCCATCCCTGTAGGCAGTGGCATTGTAAAGATTTCAAATAAGTTTTAACGGCCGGACAGGGTCCCTTTCACTGCTTGTTCACACATGCGAGTGATGATGGCCATATCTGCAGGTGGTCATACGAATACGATGTAAATACCGGTGGCGGTAGTAATCTTTTGCGACAGCATGGTTGTAGTGTGTGTCCTTCATACATAATAACACACATACATATTATGATAATTATTATTACGATGATGATACTTGGGGTTTACGTCCCATATTTTTGCAACGAGGCTAATCGAGACGATGAGTGGTTGACTATGAGAATGAAAAAACAACACATGACATCCGTGCCCAAGCCAGGATTTGCAGAGATCGTGGTTTATATTATTACAATAGTGCAACTGATAGAGCTCACGAGCTTCTAATTCGAGAGCTACCGGTTCGATACTTGCTACCGGCAACTGGGCTGAAGGTTTTTATAATAGTTTCCTCAGTCACAACTCACAAGGACGAAGGATGAATGCCGGGATTGAGCCAAACTAATAGCCCTCGAACATTCCTTCCCAACTATTTCAATACGGCAATACGCAGTCGCCTGAAGAGGGTATAAAACGTTTATTAGTATCATTATCATTATTATTAATTCACATTTTAAGCTTTCGCGGCTCGGTATTAATGGAATAAAAATGAAACGGGAAGTTTGCGCCGCGTCGTGTCGTGTGTTGATAAGATGTCCCTCACAGAAGGGACGAAACGTCAAGATAAGGATCACCTTATTACAATCCCTTATCTGTGTCATTACCCACCACGCGGCGAAACATCCCGTTTCGGTTTTAATTTTATTTTATTGTGATGTATGGAGGCCTACTGATGGAACAGGTAATTTTGTCTTTCCCATTAAATGAGATAACATTAGAATAAAGCAATTTACCTAATTTGGGGGACTTAGTATTCCTCAAAGTCAAATATTTCAATTACTATTTTTAGAACATGTATTTTTCATTGAATTCTTTAGCATACTCACGGAATATTGGGCTTCTAATGCACCACTCAATAATATTATGCATCACTATATTTTCTTTCACGCACACATATATACCATTTTGTTCCATAAGTGATCGACAAAAACTGTTTACTGTAGTTTACAATCATGCACACAACCCGATTTATGTATTGTTTATTGATATTTACTCCCCCGGAGGCGAAAAGGCCGATTTCTTCAAGAAACAATCGGCACGATCTTGACTATCGCCCTAAGATTAGGCAACCCGCGCTACAGCTACGCATTGGGTGGTTCATACATACAGGCGTTCAGTGCAATGCAGTTGAACAAACATCGTCAAGCCAATCCGTTATCTGTGGTCAAGCTGTCCCGTCATTGGGGCAGGTAAACTATAATAATTTTGGGGTTTTAGACATTAAGTGTAGTAATTACAAATTTGTCATTGTTTAAACATATTGCAACTGTGCTAGCTGAACCGTACGTAAATGGTAAGCCTAATGATTCCGCTTTCCAGTCGTGCAAAGGTTTATTGGAACAACCCAGCTTCTAGAGAAGATACACTTTTCGAATAGATTTAGATAATATATTGTCTCAACTAAAGTTTCACCAACAAATTTAGTATTCGTAAAACTTAAGTATTTTAGTGTGTGTTATGCTTATAGTTATTAAAATACAAACACATATTAAAGATTATTAGATATATCGGTGAACGGAAGGTAATACTATTATAATTAACATTCATCAAATAGGGGCGGGACATTGGAACAGAATCGCCTTGGCACAGAAGCGTCGTGACACAGAATTCTTCAACGAAAGTGTTTCCTAATGGGTCTTGACACAGACCAGTAGTTTTGTTAAAGTCCTTGAACAGTGTGGGTGGTGTGGGCAAGAAGTGTAGGTCTTGACACAGAATCGCTGTAGCACAGAATCGCCGTAGCACCGAAATGTACCACGGTAATTGTCAAAGTGTTTCCGAATGGGTCTTGTGACAGAAAAGTAATTTTGTTGGTCTCTTCCAGAATGGCCTCGACCCATACAGTACCTATGGGCCGTAGCCCAGAATCGCAGTGACACAAAAATTATGTGTCAAGACCTTTACCTACAATCCGTTATCTGTGCCCATACAGTATGGGCCGTAGCACAGGATCGCCTTGGCACGGACACTGAATCGCCCTTACCCATCCATACAGTATGGGTCGATGCACAGAATCGCCGTGACAAACAAATACACAAAACATTACTACCCCAATACAAATACGTGTAGTTCGTTTAAACGTAACATGGATACAAAAATATAAAATGAACTCACTGCATCTAGTTCCATCTCACGGATTCTTCTTCTAGTTCAAAGTATGCCGTTCTTATTATATAATAATTTCTTGTTAGATCTTGTTAAGTCTCATTCGTTCTTCTTCTTCTAGTTTTAACTACCTATTCTATTCTTGATACAAAATGATCTTACTGCATACTGCATCTAGTTCCATCTTATGGATTCTTCTTCTAGTTCAAACTGTGCTGTTCTTATTATAACAAGCTCTTGTTAGATCTTGTTTAGTCTCATTCGTTCTTCTAGTTTTAACTACCTATTCTATTCTTGATACAAAATGATCTTACTGCATCTAGTTCCATCTTATGTATTCTTCTTCTAGTTCAAACTGTGCTGTTCTTATTATAACAAGCTCTTGTTGGAACTTGTTTAGTCTCATTCGTTCTTCTTCTAGTTTAAACTATTCTATTCTTGTTATCAAATGTAAATAATAATTGTAAATAGTTGTAGTTAAGTTCGTAAGTTCTAAATAATTACCTAGACTACCAACATTTGTATCAACCTTACCCGTACCAACATTTTTTACATGTACATTTTCGGCGTACTTTACGGCTCTTCGTGTGCTGTCGCCCGCGATACTGACTTTGATGTCAGATATAAACGTAACTTCATCGTTAATCGTTATACATTCTTTAGATGCAATTAAACAATATACTCTCACTCAGCGGATACACAGTTACCTGCTTGCTCCATTAGGACACCTAGAATTTCAACCTGAGGGTCTTTGTTGGGTGAATTCATAGTTTAACCATAGACTTATAAAAGTGTATTGATATTTGAAAGAGAAGGGGTGGCGGTATAGAGTCATTTGCCGAAGGCGGAAAATCGTGCAAACTTATCTTCACAAGATGTCCGGAAAAATACATAAGATCAATTTTCTTTGGAGTCAGAAAGCCTTTTTGTTGTCAGTCATTTGAACTAGGGATAGTTTTGCACTCATTCGAATGCACCCTCACAACTCGACAAGTCGTGATGCGATTGTACTGCCCGTCCCCCACCACCCGGCTACGGTCTCGCTACCTAGCGCCACGCCGCCCCCCTTTTACCCTGCCCACTTCTCATTCGCAGTTTGCAAATAAAAAAAATATAACGGGCGGGAGATATGAGATAAAAAAATTGTATGTAGTTTTATATTTTTCAAGAGTGTCGGGATGTACGATGTGATTGCGTGCCTGAACCATTATTCTTACTGTTTAAGTTGGGGGTCACACGAAATTGAAGGGGCTCTTCTACTAGGCACTGATTATTACAGACTGGTACTTGTTGATTCTGCACTTGATGCTTACATCCACTTCTTATTATATCTACTAAGATCTGATAACAGAGTGGTACTTGTTGATTCTGCTCATGTCTTCTTACATCCACTTCTTATTATATCTACTAAGATCTGATTACAGAGTGGTACTTGCTGATTCTGCTCATGTCTTCTTACATCCACTTCTTATACTAAGATCTGATTACAGAGTGGCACTTGTTGATTCTGCTCATGTCTTCTTACATCCACTTCTTATCATATCTACTAGGATCTGATTACAGAGTGGTACTTGTTGATTCTGCTCATGTCTTCTTACATCCACTTCTTATTGTATCAACTAGGATCTGATAACAGAGTGGTACTTGTTGATTCTGCTCATCTCTTCTTACATCCAGTTCTTATTATATCTACTAGGATAGATTACAGAGTGGTACTTGCTGATTCTGCTCATGTCTTCTTACATCCACTTCTTATTATATCTACTATAAAATCTGATTACAGAGTGGTACTTGTTGATTCTGCTCATATCTTCTTACATCCACTTCTTATTATATCTACTAGGATAGATTACAGAGTAGTACTTGTTGATTCTGCTCATGTCTTCTTACATCCACTTCTTATTATGTCTACTAAGATCTGATAAGACAGTGATACTTCTTGATTCTGCTCATGTCTTCTTACATCCACTTCTTATTATATCTACTAGGATCTGATTACAGAATTAAATTTCTATGTTTGTTCTTGTTAGTTTTAAGTACATATTCACTCTCTCTCTCTCAAGAGGAGTACACCCTTACATTGTAATGGTCAGTGAACTATGAAATAAATATGAAATAAATATGAAATATGGTACTTGTTGATTCTGCTCATGTCTTCTTACATCCACTTTTTATTGTATCTACAAGGATCTGATTACAGAGTGGTACTTGTTGATTTTGCTCATGTCTTCTTACATCCACTTCTTATTATATCTACTAAGATCTGATTACAGAGTGGTATTTGTTGATTCTGCTCAAGTCTTCTTACATCAACTTCTTATAATATCTACTAGGATCTGATTACAGAGTGGTACTTGTTGATTCTGCTCATGTCTTCTTACATCCACTTCTAATTGTATCTACTAGGATCTGATTACAGAGTGGTACTTGTTGATTCTGCTCATGTCTTCTTACATCCACTTCTTATTATATCAACTAGGATCTGATTACAGAGTGGTACTTGTTGATTCTGCTCATGTCTTCTTACATCCACTTCTAATTGTATCTACTAGGATCTGATTACAGAGTGGTACTTGTTGATTCTGCTCATGTCTTCTTACATCCACTTCTTATTATATCTACTAGGATCTGATTACAGAGTGGTACTTGTTGATTCTGCTCATGTCTTCTTACATCCACTTCTTATTATATCTACTAGGATCTGAAAACACACTGGTACTTCTTCATTCTGCTCATTTCTTCTTACATCCACTTCTTATTGTATCTACTAGAAAATGATTACATAGTGGTACTTGTTGATTCTGCTCAAGTCTTCTTACATCCGCTTCTTATTGTATCTACTAGGATCTGATTACAGAGTGGTACTTCTTGATTCTGCTCAAGTCTTCTTACATCCACTTCTTATTGTATCTACTAGAAACTGATTACATAGTGGTACTTGTTGATTCTGCTCATGTCTTCTTACATCCACTTCTCATTATATCTACTAGGATCTGATTACAGAGTGGTACTTGTTGATTCTGCTCAAGTCTTCTTACATCCACTTCTTATTGTATCTACTAGAAACTGATTACATAGTGGTACTTGTTGATTCTGCTCATGTCTTCTTACATCCACTTCTTATTATATCTACTAGGATCTGATTACATAGTGGTACTTGTTGATTCTGCTCATGTCTTCTTACATCCACTTCTTATTATATCTACTAGGATCTGATTACAGAGTGGTACTTCTTGATTCTGCTCAAGTCTTCTTACATCCACTTCTTATTGTATCTACTAAGATCTGATTAGAGAGTGGTACTTGTTGATTCTGCTCAAGTCTTCTTACATCCACTTCTTATTGTATCTACTAAGATCTGATTACAGAGTGGTACTTGTTGATTCTGCTCATATCTTCTTACATCCACTTCTTATTGTATCTACTAAGATATGATTACAGAGTGGTACTTGGTGATTCTGCTCATATCTTCTTACATCGACTTCTTATTGTATCTTCTAAGATCTGATTACAGAGTGGTATTTGTTGATTCTGCTCATGTCTTCTTACATCCACTTCTTATTATATCTACTAAGATCTGATTATTGAGTGGTATTTGTTGATTCTGCTCAAGTCTTCTTACATCAACTTCTTATTATATCTACTAAGATCTGATTATTGAGTGGTACTTGTTGATTCTGCTCAAGTCTTCTTACATCCACTTCTTATTGTATCTACTAAGATCTGATTACAGAGTGGTACTTATTGATTCTGCTCATGTCTTCTTACATCCACTTCTTATTATATCTACTAGGATCTGATTACACAGTGGTACTTGTTGATTCTGCTCATGTCTTCTTACATCCACTTCTGATTGTATCTACAATGTTCTGATTACACAGTGGTACTGGTTGATTCTGCTCATGTCTTCTTACATCCACTTCTGATTGTATCTACTAGGATCTGATTACAGAGTGGTACTTGTTGATTCTGCTCACGTCGTCTTACATCCACTTCTGACTTTATCTACTATGTTCTGATTACACAGTGGTACTGGTTGATTCTGCTCATGTCTTCTTACATCCACTTCTGATTGTATCTTGTATGTTCTGATTACACAGTGGTACTGGTTGATTCTGCTCATGTCTTCTTACATCCACTTCTGATTGTATCTACTAGGATCTGATTACATAGTGGTACTGGTTGATTCTGCTCATGTCTTCTTACATCCACTTCTGACTTTATCTACTAGGATCTGATAACAGTGTGGTACTTGTTGATTCTGCTCATGTCTTCTTACATCCACTACTTACTATTTCTACTAGCGTCCACTTAAATAGTAGTATCTTACTGATTCTTCTTATTTCTTCTTGCATCTACTTCTTTTCAATACTTCTTAGAACTGACTTTTTTTGTGTACTGCTTGTTTCTTATTGATTCTGATATATTCTTCTTTTTTGAAATTTTGGTGACTTCTTTATTCTGATTAGTTAAGTCAGCTCTAAGAAGGGCTTGAAGGCGTCTGCTTGGATCTGGTTAAACCCCTTGGTAGATTTAGAAAGATCTAAGCAGATTTTTCAGCAGGGTGTGTCCAAGTGTACACACACCCCTTGCTTGTAGCAACGTCAGTACACTGACATACTCGATGATTTCTTCCTTGAACTTCCACGTATCTCGATGATAGATTTTACGATACGCCACACACACAAAACCAACTTTTACTTTGAATTAGATTTTAAAAGATCATCCAAGAACCACACAGACTTTCAACCACCTCTGTCGTTGCTAGGTCACAGCATATCACTCTCCATAGTTACCAAAATCAACAACTTGAACCTAACAATGAAACACTTAGCCTTCTAAACTAACAATGAAACACAACGCCCTCTATGTTGCAATCAACGCCCTCTTTGTACCAACATTATTGATATAATAATTATTTTATAAATTGTGTCTTGATAAGTTAATATAGTTATATAATTCAAGATTGTGACTGTTAGGCCAAAGATTTACTTATAATTTCTCTGTTAAGTCATTTGTGGATCATCCGGAGATGATGGTGTTGAGCCTACAGATGATCGCATCATCGGAGGGGTGAAGGTTGACGATGTCCAGAAGTACCCCTACATGGCAACCCTGCAAAAGAACAACCGACATTTCTGTGGCGCCACCATCCTC